>JAAAKG020132912.1:0-14350 GCA_010014905.2 Druon quercuslanigerum
CTAATCTGCACCCCTCTGTGCCCCGCCTAAGTCCACTCTTCGGTCACTTCTATTACACAGAGTTGTGCAGGCCTGACAATTGCTGAAAAACGCTTTTTTTCGGCTCCTAAACCAGACTCCCCCCTTAAACGAATAGGCTAAATACTAAAATTTTGTATACGCTTGAAGATTTCCATTATGACTGCAATTATTAGGCGATTTAAATGAAAATTTTCACTTTTTGGTGATTACATATTAGGGCGACCGGCCCTAATCTCCTAACAATGGAAGGGTTATCCGTTTAAGATAAACAAAAGTAGCATTCAACTCGCAGCAGCACAGTGTTTTCGCTGCGTGGTCGTGGGACCCTTTAATCAAGGGATCTGGTAGTGTGGTTCCCGAAAAGATCCCACATGCAATGTTTTAATAAGAAAGTTTTTTTAAGGAGTCCAATTAGACATATCAAAAATACCAGAACAGTTTAATTGTCAAAACGTCTTTTTTTAACGAGCAAAAAAAATGTCCAACTGGGAAAAGAAAGAGGACAAAACTGTCATCAAATTTTGTTCCAAAAAAATAATCTGGTATCGTCCATAGATTTCGAGTTATAATATATTGTAAAATTACCGATTTTATTGATTTTCAGGGAAAAATCACGAAGTCTTAAAAAACACAGTGTACCTTTGCACCTAATTACTGTATGGAAAAGTGTTCCACATGTGAGTGAAAGTGGACAACAAAAAGAACTAAAAAAAATAACAAAAAAAGTACAATAACCTACCTATAATATGTCATAAGTTATGACCCTTTAAAATTTACCATTTTCACCGCCTGTTACGGGTCAAAAAGTGGAGTTTACTTTGCCCTCATGATGACAATTTTTTGTTGCATTTATGACCAAAAACGGAGAAGTTGTGTTTTTTTTTTGAAAATACCTGATTTACTGTGAATCCCAAAACAAAATTCCTACAGAATAAATAAGTTTTAGCCCTATTAGGTTACGAGATATGACTTTAGAAAGTGCACAACTGCGGTCATATTTCGAAACATTTACCACAGATAAGTGTATATAATTCATTACTCATGTATACCTATTACGCATTTTGCCATTGATAAGTAAATCATTGTTTATAACAAAATCTGACGGTCACCACCGATGATTACTTTTTGGCCAGTTTTTAATACTTTTGTGACAAAAAAGTAATAGTAATTAATTAAAAATGTGCAAGGTTTTTTGTCATTAAACAAATATTTTCATTAATAATTGTTTGTAACAAAATCTTGTCATAACCACTGTTGAGTACTTGTTTAGTACTTTTGAGGCAAAAAAGTAATTATATTTTATTTGAAATGTGTAATATGTTTTCTGTATTGATAAACAAAACAGTTTTTTAATAATCGTTTATAACAACATCATCTAATTAATACTTTTTCTGCATTTAATGTCGTTAATTGTACATAATATCATGTGTTTACAAAATTAATCAAAATTGGCTACGACTAGATGTTCTTATACAAAATTATTAATAAAAATGTTTCTTTATTGATCAAAAAACATATTACACATTTTTAATTAATTACAATAACTTTTTGGCCAAAAAAAGTACTAAAAATGGCCAAAAAATAATCATGAGTGGTCATAGCAAGATTTTGTTATAAAAAATTATTTATCAATGGCAAAAAACGTATTATACATGAGAAATTAATTATATACATTTATTTTCGAAATATGACCGTAATTCTACTTTACAGTACAATTTGAAAAAAAAACCAAGAGACGAAAAATGTTTCTTTTTGAAAGCCTTACAAGATTTTCATTACAACTTTTTGATTTTTTACAGGACAAAAAATAATATAAAATTCAATTTCTCGGTCAAACTTTATAAGGTACGAAAAAAGTTAAATAAAAAAAAATTGTGCACCCAAAAAAGATCTACAAATTGGTTTTAAATTACTTTTTTATAGGACACGTAGTTTTTTTTTATTAGTAAAAAAATTAAAAATTAAATAATTAAATTTTTGGATAAACACAACAAGCTACGAAAAAAAAACAATAAAAGAAAAGTTATCCGCCTAAAAAGGATCTAAAAAGTTTGGGATTATTAATTATTAGATAGGACAAATAGATTTTCGTTAATTCGTAAAAATAAAATAAAAAAATTACATTTGTTGAAAAACTGAGGTAAAAATGACACAAGACGTTAAAAAATGAAGAGGAAAAAGTTGTTTAAACAAAAAAGATCTACTTTCTGATAAACTCTTGTTGTAAAAATACATTTACAAACTTTTTTAATTTACTTTTTCGAAAAAGGACACAATAGTAGGTTGCCCTAAAAAATGATATTTGACAAATTTCAACGGGCATGTTTACAAAATCGTTCTCTTAGACAAATAAACTTACCCATGTTTTTTTTTTATTTAAAAAAACAAACTACTTTTAGCCTTTGCTCTGAGGCTTCAGAGTTTCCTGATTTAGATAGAGAAGTCCTAACACCAGATACAGGTTTGACCCAGAGAGCAATTATAGATTTAATAACTTATAATCGCTCTCCCATTGAATTCATTGATAGTGACCGTAGCTTGGGACTGCAACAAATAGGGTGCACAATGAGCGGCCCAATCGAGGATCAACTTTTCTTGCAGCCATCCTCCTGCAGTCCCTTCAGCCGGTGTTCAACTTGAATGTCTCATTTTTCATAAGCTTTCCTTACTCTTTTCTCAATTCAATTAAACGTTTATTCTTTCTTTTTTAGAAATCTGTTCGCAATAGTTTCAAATATTTGAAACAAGCATATAAAAGGTCAAATAAATTTACTTTTAATTTTCTCACCAAAATCAAAGAGCAAGAGCTAAAAAAAAATATATTTTTAAAAATAAAAAAACATGAGTAAATTTATTTGCCTAAGAGAACTATTTGGTAAAAATGCCCATTGAAATTTCTCATATGTACATTTTTAGGCCACCCTAAAACACAAACTGCAGTAAAATTCTATTTAACAAAATTTTTCGTTAACATTATATCTATACATTTTCTTAGAACCACTTTACGCTGAAATGCGTATTTTTCCTTTAAATTATAAAAAATACATTAGAAACAGACAAATTAAATTTATGGAAAAACGACACAAGGTACAATAAAATGTTTGATAACAGCATTGTTTTTTTATAGGATGCGCAGTTTTTTTAATGATGAAAAAAAGACAATGAAAATACAAGTTTCAACACCAATGCATATTATGAATTGTAATAATATAAATTTATTGAAGTGATCCATTTTGCAGGGTAGCTGCGAATTTTAAAAAAGCATGAAATATCAAATTCGTACATTATTTTGCAATATCTGAATAAGCATTGCCAGACCGAGGTGCAGAAATAAATATAATATACATTTAATATAATAGTGCTGAACATAATTTAGAAAAGTTAACATTTTGGACGAAATCGATTGCGAAGCACGAGATACGTAATAAAAATGTGTTCGTTAAAGCTAAAGGAGCATTGAGAAAGCAGAATTCACTATCACCAAATTACAGTTGCCGATGCTTTGGCATTTAACTTTAAAAGGGCTTTGCACAAATTTGGAGAAAGTAATAAGACCAAGCGCGTAGCGCGGGGTAAATTTTACTGAGAGCGAAGCATGACAACCAACAGTCGCACGCTTTTAGTTAAAAACGCAAAAAACTGGATTTTTTAAAATCTTGCAATTCCCAAAATATTAGGATTAAGAATTTTTTACACGCACGCAGATTTTTGTAGATTCTATTCCATTCTCTAGCATCATCAACACAAACTAAACCTAACACGATTTAATATGAAAAAACTAAACTCCACTTTTTGTCCGCAAAAAAAGGAAAAGTTGTTCTACTTTCTGTGGTCCTAACTTATAACCTTTTTTAGGGAGGACCTTTTTTTTTTTTTTTTTTTTTTTTTTTTTTTTTTTTTTTTTTTTTTTTGTAAGCACAGCAAATTGAGCCTATCTTGCCTCACCTGTGGAACATTTTTCCGCACAGGAATTACAAGAGAAAAAAGTTCAGTGGCTCTCACTCTTGCAAGGGTTAGTGCTACTAAACGGAATATTAAATTAGGGACGGGGCCACTACGAAAGTAGAATCTACTGAACGCGTGTTTAGTCGATCTCACTAGTCGCTGAAGAGTAGCTTCTACTACGCACGAAGTCGCACGTACGATTCCTGTTCAGTAGAACATACTGAAGATGAGTGCATGGTACATGCGACTGCGTGCGCAGTAGATGCTACTCTGCAGTGATTAGTAAAATCGTGCTTAAAATTATAAAAAAGAATCCTTTAAAATATATAATTATACATAATACATGATTTTTGTCAAGATATACATGCATCTACTTATGATTAATTGGTACATCGTAATTTTGAACGCTTAAATAATAATTAAAATTTCGCATGTGGGGGGGGGGTCGAGAGCATAACCTAGGGCACGCTATTCAACGAGCTTAACCATTCGCCTATCGAGACTAGTTGTCAGCAGCTTGAAAAACCAGGAATGGATTCTTAAGCATATACAAATTAGAATTATATGGTCTGATCATTCAGCGAATCAGAAAGGTTAAGTTTATAGTTTAACTAAGGAGCATCAGAGGCCTATACAGTTGATTTTACTGAACAGATAGTGAGCGTTCGTACTCTTCTGTTCAGTAGAATCAACAGAACGCTGTTTAGTATTTCTGAACCAACGAGTAGTTGCTGTTACTATGACTCAGCTTACTAAATGCGAATAGCAGCATACACTCTACCAGTTCTCTCCGTGTAGGTGCAAAGGTACACTTTATTTTTTGAGACTTAGTGATTTTTCGCTGAAAATTAAGAAAATCGGGAATTTTGCAATATATTATGACTAGAAACCTTTAGGCCATACCCGATTATTTTTTCAAACAAATTTCCTCATAATTTTGTCCTCTTTCATTTTCCTGTTGGGCCATTTTGCTCTAACAGACTATGTAACATGCACACGTAACTTTTGGAACTGTTGAAAGACATAACGTTGTGGCAATTCTGTTCTGGCATTTTTGATATGTATAAAGGGGACTCCTTAAAAAAATTTCTCATTCAAAACGTTGGATGTAGGATTTTTTCGGGAACCACACTACCAGATGCCTTGAGTAAGGATCCCACGACTACGCAGCGAAAACACTGAGACAGCTAACACTGTGCGGCCACGCTGCTGAACATTTTTTTTCATTTTTATTAAACAAAATAGGAATAGATTTACGAAAAACGTCTGCAAAAAATTAATCCAAAAATGTTTGGCAGAACTCTCGCAAATGTACTAGAGATATTCGCAATTAATTATTTTTTTATGAAGGTTACATTAAACATTTAATATCCTTTCTCCTTTTGCTCATGAGAAACAATAGTTTTGGAATTTTTTCGCTCCGACGAATATTTATTGCTCAAAATCAATTAACATTTAAAAAAGTGACAAAAAATTATTATATTATTACTTATTGTAATGAACACTGTTCCTTTAAAGATAATAATTTGCAAGATAACAGAGCTTTTTTTATAAGTCACTTTATCTCGTTACCACAAATAGTCAGTTTTCAGTGAGCAAATTAGAGTTAGAGAAAAAATTCCGACAAAAAACTATATTTACCTACTTGAGGAATATAATTATATCTAAAATGATAAATAAAATGTTTAAATTCATGCAAAGTGGGATGATTGTTTAATTTTGTCACTTTGAATTGATATAAATCTTTCTGAAATACATAAAGGTGTCAAAAATAATTTACTTATTCTTTAAAGTTGAACTAAAATGATGATGTGGCCCAAAATTGCGAAAATCGAATATATGTACCTGTACAATTATTTTTAAATTTTGAGCGACAATCTCTGCTTCTACGTGTAATAGAAAGACGAGAAAAAGCCTTTTAAAAAAACTCTGAAATTACTATGCATTCAGCAATACCATTTGCGTTCCTGGCGGATGCCGTTGCGGCTGGCATGGTCGTCTTCGCGAGAGCCAGTAGTCACTCGTAGAGCGATTAAATCTGAATTTTCGAAATTTTATATTTCAAAAACGGGATCCCAATCGGACAAACGCTGGTTTTTTTTTCGTGAGGTCTCAAAAATTTTTTTATTAAATTATCGACTTTAGAATTTTGCTCTCGAATCTCGAAAGCCGATCTTGCTCTAGAAAGCTGATTGTCTTTTTCTACTGTGACTTTAGACCTCAATTGTAAATAAATTTACCAATAGGGTTAAGAGGACTAAGCATAAGTTAGCGTTATGGTTACGCATGAAGTAAGCCGAAATGCATGACACCTGTAACTTCACATCGACGAACTAAAAATTCTAATTCACAGGTTCTCCCTGCTCTTCCATACTTTCCAAAGCCCTCCTTTAAAAAATAAACGGTAAAATATTCTGAAACGTTCATTGAATATTATATCATGTAATATGCCATACATGCTTTAGATGCTGATTTTAATTTCAGCTATCTCAATTTCTAAACGTGCAAAAACCTCTTTGTAACTACACATACAAATCCGAAGAAAATTATGTTATTCCTATAATAACTTGAAATCTGTTTGCCAGAAAATGCGCTTTACATGGCGGTATGCATGAATTAAATAAAGGAAATGTATCAAAACTATCAATAAATAAAAAACTAAGAATCGAATTCTACTTTTAAAAAAATGTAAATTGAAAAAATATTTATATTGATATTAGAAAGTGCGCACACAATGACATTGACACAAATAAATTTCTATTTTTCTTGACAGCTACTTCATGTCCCTGACATGTGACCATCCTGCGCAACTTTAGCGCAATTTATGGAAAATATTTACGTTTCTTTGAAGGTCAACCGTTTGCGATGATGTCTAATGTATATACTTGCGCATGCGCTATAAGCAGATGGTTTACGTTTGTAGGTTTTAAAATATTTTTTTATTAAAACAATTTTAAACATAATAGAATATTTTCTTGCTTTAGGATTTGTATTTTACATAATTCACTTACAAGTAACATATTCCTTTTAAATCTTTTACCACCACTGTCCATCGCTCGGAAATAATTACACCCCGCGCTTCGCGCACAGATATTTATACTTTATATTTGGAATCCTTGAATGAAAGTATATCAAAAAGATCTCTTTTAGATCACAGTATTTATATGCATCTTCATATTCTGCATTTTCTACTTAATTAAGTGTAGCTAAGATTAAGTTTCTCAAAGCTCTGAAGGCTTTGAGGTACAAATCTCATCGGTACACTCGCGCTGAGTGCTCGATTTTTAACGAACATTTGTGTATCTATATTTTCTGAACCACCTTAAAATAAACAAAAAAACTATAATCCTTTTTTCAGACATTTTTATCTATCTCGTGTTGTTATGCTAAAAATAGCATTTTCTTTTTATGTATCTCGCGTCATTTGGCGTAATATTGGAATTTTCGATTTTCTGCATATTATTTACGATAAAATTACGTGTCCCATTGGAAAATGGTTAAAAGAAATATATTACAGGATGTTTCAAAAGCTCTAATTTCTCTTTGAGACCTTTTATCGTATTTTGCGTCAATTGGTTTCAAAGTTTTAATGTAATGGTGTCAAATTTCGGACAATTCTTATACTTTCTCAACCAGAAATAATAAGAAATAATAAATTAGTACAAATTTGTAGCTCTTTTTTCGGGTAAACAATTTTGGTTAAATCCTTTTTTTCTGTAACTTTTGTCATTTGTCGACAATTTTTTTTATTCCCAATTTTATTTTTCACGAATAAAGTAAAAAGTTCGCATCCTATCAAGAAGTGATTATTAACGAACTTGTAGATCTCTTTTAAGATCACAACTCTTGTTCATTAATCTTTTTTCATATCCTGCATAGTTGGACCAAAAAATGGAATTTTAGATTTTTCATTATTTTTTGTACAAGAAACATTTAAATTTTCGATTTTCCGAGAAAATCTAAAAAAATTTTATTATAAGCTTGCAGGGCTTTCAAAAAGCAATGTTTTTCTTCTCTTGACTTTTTCAGATCGTGCGTTGTATGGCTTGAAATTTTCATTTTCGGTTGATTAAAATTTTTTTGAAAATGCTCTAACTCTTGAGTATATTCTTTTTATCTAAAAAAGTCATTAGGTTAAATAGTTCGTAGTTTTGAATACTATAAATATCCGTATATAGAATTTTCAAATTCAGAAAGTGTCCTGAAAATTTTTCAAAAGGCGCTCACTTTTTGAATTTTTATCCAAAACGGCTGGTTAATGAACTCGTCCTTTCTTTTAGGACCTAAAAAAGTGTGCCAAAGATAGATTTGATTTGTTCATTTTTTCCAAAGGTATCGTGTTTACGGTCGGACAGACAGACAAGACGACATCGTAAAAACTTATTTTCGGATTCAGGGAGTCTCGAAACGTAGAGACCCGTTAAAAAACTGCGGTGTAAAATTTCCGACAATTCTAATACTTTCTCAATCATAAACAATGAGAATGTAAAAAAAATAATAAAAAATAGCATTAAGAACATAAAGAAGTACATTTTTTGAAAACCCTCACATGTGACGAAAAAGAAATTAAAAGACAAAAGTTGCGATGACATTGTGCCCACGCAGCGGGCAGTTTTTTTTTATTTACTGTTAAGATGTTTTTCACGATTAAAATAAAAACTACACATCCTATAGAAAAGTGGTTAATAACAAAGTTGGAGATCTTTTTCAAATGCACAATTTTCGTCTAATCATTTTTTTCCGTATTTTGCATAGTTTGACCAAAATTGTCATTTTTGATTTTGTATTATTTTTTCAAGCTTTCAAATTTTGAATTTTCGATTTTTCAAGAAAACTCAAAAAGTTGCAATAATAATCTTGTAGAGCTTTTAAAAAGAAAATGCTATAACTCTGGAAAATTTTATATTTAGCGGAAAGTTATTAGAATAAATTGTTTGGCTTTGTAAGTCGTATAAATAGCCGTACATAAAATTTTTAAATCTAAAAAAAATGGTCTCAAAAATTTTCAAAATGCGTTCACTTTTTGAATTTTTATCCAAAATCGCTGGTTGACGAACTCGTCCTTTCTTTCATGACATTTTTATGACATTCATTTCTTTCATGAGATCCATTGAAAAACTATGGTGTCAAATTTCTGACATTTCTGATACTTTCTTAATCATAATTGATGAGAATGTAAACAAAATATTAAGAAGTAATAAGAAAATAGGGTCCTGCTTTTTATCAAAAAAATGTGTCTTTCAAATCAAACAATTTAAAATTTACAAATTTTGTATAAGCAAGGTAAAAGCATCACATTCCTAGCCTGAAAATAAATGCTTTCGTTTGAGTGCATTTATATCAAAAATTTCAATCCCCTTGAATGAAAAAATAAATAAAAATTAGTTGAAGCATAACGTTTCTTTGCCTTTATTAACAGTTCTTATTTAATCACTTTGTCAAAATAAATGTATAAACAGATAGAGATTCTGCAATATCATACATCAATCAATGATATTATCGTAAGTGCATTTTCATACATTGAAAGGGAAAAATGTCAACTTGTTTTTGCGCCAATAGAAAATGCTACGTTTTGTTAGTATAAAACATTCATCTTTTACTGAATTTTACGAGCAAAAAAAAAAAGAAAAAACCAAGACCCTCGTTAAAAATTGTTTTATTTTGTACACATTATTCTTATTATTCTACGTTTTTTATCTATAAATCTTCAAACTGCCCCCAGACTAGGGGGAGCTACCGCTCCCTTAGCTCCCGTCAAATGGGCGCCACTGACTCCCGGTGAAATCCCATGGTTTTACTTGACAATTTTTTTAATTTATATGTGCATAATAGCTCAATAATATAATGCATAATAATATAATGGCAAATCTAACTGATCATTCAGTACACGCGACATAGAAGTTTATTAGTGTAAATTGAAAATATGGGTTACTCTCGCTTATTATCACCGAGCATTATAAACCATCATCAACTCAGTTTTAACATATACAGGCAAAAATAAAACGTTTTTCATATGAAGAATAGTTTTCAAGGTACAGAGTCATAGAGAACAGATTATCTTAAAAAAAATGCACATATTTGCATAGTTATATCTGGGAATCCATAATTTTAAAATGTAAACTCATAGAGTTTATTTCGAGATCAGATATCTTCAAAGAAAAAATAAACATCCTGATCGAGGGAGAACTTCGTTTTGTAAATTGCTGTTAACAAACGACTATTTGTCAGCGTAAATCTTCTAAGAATTGTCAATTCATAAAAAACATCAAGCACGATGTGGTGTTATAACTTTGACTTAACCTGTTATAAAAAATATACTTACCTTTAATAACAATGTTTATTGTTCATAAGTCTCTTGCTTTATTGTTTATAAAGTTTTAGATCAACTCTTTAGTGTGTTAATATTTTTTAGTTCGACGAACGCGGTCATTTCTTTGTAACCTTATAAACAATATATTTTTTATTATTTAACTACGCTCCCCTGCAAGTCAGCATTTTTAAATTTTAGCGATAACCTTTTTTTATAACGTTAGTGTAACCGTACACAATATAACTCTCATGCGTAGCGTTTTCCATACCCGCCCCTTATTGTTTAAAACAATTGTGGCGTGGAACAAAGAAACTTTGCAGCACCCAAAATCGAACGCGAGGATTTCTTAAATCTATTCTTAATATGTGCCTACTCTTAAATCTGTGCGATCAAAATTGAACGAAATATAATGCGTTTATGTGAACGTTTACTTAACACTCGCAGGGACCCACCCCAGGAAAACATGATTTTCTCTAAAAACTTAAAAGATTCTGTAAGGTCAGTTTCTTCGTTCCACACAAATTGTTGAAAAAAAATTACGTGAATTGATTTTAAAAACTATGTTCATTAAATCTGAGCAAAAAAACTTTTTACTTTATATGATTTCAATGAGGGATTCGTTTACATTTTCCGGTAAAATAACCCTAACCAGACTAACATACCCATCCCCTTTCTTCCCAGCGAAACAAGTTTGCAAGATAAGTATTCACTATTCGTCCACAAAGTTACACCACCAAACAGTTGGGATATAATTTATTGAGAAATTTGTGTGGAGTAATGCTCTCACAAGTACCTCAGTATAATTAATAGCCGAAACAAAAATCTCCCCACCCCCCGGAATAAAAAAAAAACACCTAGCCGAAAAATTGTACTTCTCTGGTCCTGTGGATATTTTATCAAGTTATTAAACCTGGTGTATGTGAAAGTTTTTTTTAATCAGGGAAAGGAGTGGCGCGAGTGTAGATAAAATAAATATGTCAATTGAGCAAAAATGTTCAGATTCCTTATTAATTGCTTAAAACTACTGAAAATTCAATGGGAACTGATTTAACTCTGTTTCAACACATGACAAAGATGATGGATATGGTGAAAGTGAAATTTGACAAAATGTAAAAAATATGCAATATAGACGGCACGTGTACAATCGTTGCATTTTAATAGAAAGAGAGTAATCGATAACCCTCTTACTCACCATTGCAAAGATTTATAAAAATTCCCAAAGATATTGAAGATGCACTTCACTTGAAGAAAATGTTCACTATGCGAACAGCGAACACTGCACAGTTCGCGATCACAAAACCTAACAAGGATAAAAGTCTGAAGCGCGCAAAATTTAACAGTGACCGCTGAGAAACACACTCTGATCAGTAATGGAAAATGGAGTCACTGGTGGTTCGACAGTCCACTTGTATCCCTGCGCCGTGCCTAGCGTATGCGCGCCCTTTGCTCAAAAAGAGCGCGAGCGCGCACGCATCACGCTGTACGAGCCAACGAGCCGTACGCGCCACCACACAGACATCCCGTGCATGCATGACACGTAAGAAAGGTAAAGGAAGCATTACTGAGCGAGTGTAGGTTCACCGTGCGGAGTGGGACTCAAGCCTCGAACTTCTGCGGGTGCAACGCGTGCTCCTACGCTTAAACAAAATAAACACACGTACTTGTTATAATAGCTAAGGAAAAATATGTATATTTATTAGTATTTTAAGCTATTTCACTAATACACTAAATACTCAAGGAATAGAATTTTGTATGCTGAAATCGCTAATGACAAACAATGGGTGCGGTCCCGTCTACAGAACAGATTCCGCCAAGCCAAAAGGTTCTGCGATTGGTTGTCGCTCACCTGCAATGCGTCAGCGGTACGCGCGACTGCCGCCGGCTACCGGGTCATGTCTTTCCTGTCATTACAATTTCGATTTAAAAAATACATTTTTCAATTTAACAATAATATATTTTACACTATGAAATTAATCAAATAGAAATTAACTGTGGTAATTTTTACATTCTCAATCATGATAGTGTAATGTAATCGTCCAAATATTCGAGCTGTGGATTTTAACGGATCTTTAGTTTCGGCACTCACGAGTCCGAAAATCATACAATTTTGTCGATGATTACCTGTCTCTCTTTATGTATGGCTACATGAATGTTGTAGCCACGCTGCTTTTACAGGATTTGTCCAATCGAGTCAGCCTTTGATACACTTCTTAAGGTTTCCAAAATGAAGGTTAAGTTCGTTATTAAGCAGATATTTTCAACTAAAATTAAACAATTTAGAGGATTTTCAAAATTAAAAAATTTTGTTTTGAAAATCTTTGGCAAATTTTCTTATAGATGAGTAGAAGACTTGAAAATTATCCAAATAAAATTTTCAATTTCGATGAAAATTAGATTTTGAAAATGTTCATAAAAATGAAATTTTTTTTATATGTTAGGAAATTTAATTTAAATTCTTTACTAGATATTAAATATATTTAAAAACTATCTCAGTTAAATTTTTCGATTGGACAAAAATACAAAAAGTTAGAGCTTTTCCAAAATTTGAAAAAAAAATTTATTATGCTGTTTTAGAAATTTTTGTCAGGTTTTCTGGTACGCGGAAAAAAGACTTGCAAATTATACTAGTGACATTTCTAAATTCGATAAAATTAAAAAAGTTATATAATTTCCAACAAGTTTGAAAATTTTCAAAATAAGGAAGAAAAAATTTTAATGCGTTAAGAAATAACAATCCAAGTTTCTACGACTATAAAATATATGAATTTCGAAACTATTCTCACGAAATTTATTAATTAAACATAAGTTCAAAAAGTTGAATGAAAAAAGACATACAATTTTTGATTTTAAGAGATCCGCAAGTTTAAAACGTTGTTTTTAGTAAATTTGAACAAGATTTACAAATTATATTGATAAAGTTTTTCAGTTGGATACAAATTATCGAGCGCAAAGCGCAGATTTCATAATGAGAATGTAATCGTCAAAGCCGTAGGTGCTTTGAGAACCTTCTTTAAAAACAAATCGAAAAAAAATTGGGAGACAATTTATGGCTGCAATTCCTCAGAAGTTTAAATCATAGTTTGCGATTAAAGTTGAAATATTATGATATTTGAAAAAATTTACTTAAAGTGTGCGCATAAAACGTACGAAAAGGAGCGCGAGAGCGTACCCGCAAGCCTTATGTGCGCTTAAACTTGGCGCGCAGCGGGCTCTTTAAAGATGTTCATTTTTGAAATATATTTTGAATTATTAAATTACATTTATTACAACTTGTTACTGATTCATACTCCCTTGAAGAAATAATTGTGCATGGCCTGGGTGATCGAGCATCAATGAGGTATTTTCACTTCAATCACCAGCTAACTTCACACAAAAATAAAGTTTTGTCCCATGCATTTTGGTACATTGCTTTCCCCTCACCATTTAACGGAAGGAAGTTGAAAAATAAAGGCCACTATTTATTCATCGAATTAGTTTTTCTGTACGAATTCATTTATTTTGATGTAACCAACGATTTCCAAAAACTTTCAGTGTAAAAAAATTGTGATAACGAATGCAGTTACGTAGAATATAATTTTTATTTGAAAATCGAAGTTTCGAAGATAATAAAAAATGGTAAAAAATAATAACAAATATATATTTTTTTAATATTCTTTCCATGCATTTGTTAGGACTTAAAAATACATATAATGTAGTACTAAAAATACATATAATGTAGTACTATACAGCAACGAGACATGGACCTATCAAGAAAAAGATAAGAGTAAAATTAATCCTCAAAGAATGTGGTGCGGAAGAGACGCTAATTGACACATGGGAAAGAAATCGATTAAATGGTTCGGGCATGTTGATAGAATGAAGGATGAACGACTAACAAAACAAGTTTGTCAAGGTAAAGTAAATGGAAGCGTGCCCAGAGGTAGACCGCGGATAGAATGGTTAGAATGTGTGAATGAGACCCTACTTAGAAGGGACATTAAAAGCCACAGAAACACGAGAGCCTGCATAATGCATGGACGTCAAAGAAGCTAGAGATGTATGCCAGGACAGAAAAGTATGGCGGAAAATAGTTAA
>JAAAKG020132913.1:0-14350 GCA_010014905.2 Druon quercuslanigerum
GAAATATGAATACCATAACAATCAACTTACTTTAACCGACACAGTTCTAGCTAAATGTTATGGTTTGCCAAAAATACAAAAACAAGACGTCCCTTTTCGTTTGATTATTTCTCTTATTAATAGTCCAACACATTTTTTGGCCAAAATAATTTATGATGAGTTAAAAAATGGTATTAAAACCCCCATTTCACACGTTAATAATAGTTTTGAATTAAAAGAAAAAATTAAGGATATATACATAAACGTCGATTATGTTCTCCTTTCACTTGATGTAAGCTCGTTGTTTACAAATATCCCTTGCAATTTAGTTTTACAAAGTTTAGAAAGAAGAGTTAAACATATCCATAATCAATGTAAAATTCCATTCAGCGACATTATAAATTGTACCGAATTTCTTTTCAAAAATACCTTTTTTAGTTTTAATAACAATATTTACAAACAAATTAATGGTACTTCAATGGGCCCTCCAATCTCACCTTTGTTTGCAGATATCGTAATGGATGATTTGGAAGTGACATGTTTAAACAAATTAAAAAAAATCTATGATTGTGTTCCTCTTCTATATTTTAGATATGTAGATGATACGATCATTTACATTAAAAATAAACATGTTGATACAGTTATCCAAACCTTGACATGACGTTTATTAGAAAAGATAGTTACATTATCAGCAATTGGTTTCAAAAACCAATGTCATCTGGCAGACTAATTAACTTCCTTTCAAATCATCCAACACAACAGAAAAAAAATATAGTGTACAGTCATGTTGAGAGAGGTATATTATTATCTCACAATAATTTTCACTCCAATAATTTGAAAATAATCACACAATTATTGATCAATAATGATTATCCAATTTGTTTTATCAAGAAAAATATTAAAGTACGCATGAACAAAATTAAATATCACTCTCACAACAAGGTAGTACATAATAATCAGATTCATTCCAATCAACCTAAAGTTTGTCTTCCTTTCTCTAATAATTTTACACATTTGTCCAAGATGTTAAAAAGTTATAATATTTATAATAAATAATATAATAAAATTAGGCAAAGATACTTCTAAAAAATGGGATGAAACGAATTTAGTTTATAAATTTTCTTGTAAGCAATGTCCTGCATTTTATGTTGATGAAACAAAAAGATCATTAAAAACCCGTATTAACGAACATATCAATAAGAAAAAAGCAGAATTTGTTGTTTATAAACATCAATATAATTTTGGTCACACAGTTGATTGGGACAATGTAAAAATTGTAAAAAAGAATGATTTCAGAGATGATCTATATGAATAGCAATTCTAACAACATTAATAAAAAAGAAGATATTCATGGTCTTAGCAAACTATATTTTCCATTATTACAGAAATTAAATTTAGATGTTTAATTTTTCATAAGACAGAATTAAATTTGTTCGATCCACGAATTTATGTACGAGTACGTGTATATGATAACGACACAATATGCGTCCTTCATATTCATCTCAATTTAGACGCCTTAGAAAATTTATGTTTTAACTAGTAAATGTTGACGGTAATTTTTTTTTAATATGTTCTTAACTTATACTGTGTACCTGTAAAAATAGTGATTATATATGTACTGTTTCTTTATTTTAATAAATTAGCCTGACGAGGTTGGCGAACCAATGTCATCGAAACGTCGCACACCACACTTGACCAAATAATATGAGTTTGTTTTAACTCATTTGCCTTCATCCACCGAAGAAGATTTTTCTTTAAATAATATTGCTATTGTTGTAAATCTCATGAATACGTTCAGTAATAATGTTATTAACAAAATCAAGCGGATAATTATTATACTATAAATTTGTTTTTAATTGATTTAAATTATCTTTTCTAAATTGGATAGCACTTAATTTAACGCATCTATTAACCAAACCTTTTATTAAACCAATTTTATGAGAAAATAAATTATGTGAATTATAATTTAAATATCTTTGAGACCAAGAAGGGCGTTTATACCAATTGATTAATAAATCATCACTTAAAGTTTTGATTTTTTGTAAATCAAGATAGTTAATAACATTATTAAACTCACATTGATGAGTGAATTTTAAACAATCTTCAAAACTATTGAACATATTTAAGAAAATTTTAATTTTCTTTAGTAGGGACAATAGCTAAAATGTAATCGACATAGCGTTTGTATAAAATAGGTGTGAAATCTAATGAATCTAAAGCTCTTTTTTGAACATCTTGTAACACTAAATCTGCTACAGATACAGGTGAAACCATGCGGCAATCTGAAACTTGTTTATAAAATTTGTTATTAAAGAAGAAAACAGTATCATTAAAAACCGTTCCGGTAGCAATTAGCTTTTAATTTTTTGTTATTTTTAATTAATTATGATATAAATTAAGTTTATACTCAATGCAATCTAAAGCAAAATCTAGTGGGATGCTATCAAGCATAGCATAGACCAAAGTGTAGCCTATGTATTCTATAAGAGGACCTTAATGATTTTTTAGTTAAAATCATTTAAATAAAGTGTGAGGATTTCAAAAATAAATAATGCAAGGATTTTCAAATTTACGAAGAAAATTTTTTTGGTGAACCTAGACGCAGCCGCTTGACATAGCACATATGTTAAAGAAATATTTTTGTCAGATGAATGTTATCTATTGTCAGAGAAATGCGCTGCAACGTTTTTATCCAATTTAAAGATGAAATTTATTCCTGGGGTTTATACATAGGCTTGAAAAAGATCTAAAAAATGACAGGTCGTATGTTAACATTTGTTAATTTGTTACCCGAAATAATTATTACTTTTTTCAAGAACTGATTTTTTGTTAGGAAAGCGTATCTGTCTCAACGAAACATCTAAAACTTTGACACAATGGATAGCAAACAAAGTGGGTGGTTTTCACTCTAAAATAGTTGCACTGTCACGAATTTTTATTTTTTTGAATTACATTAAAAAAGCTTTGACAAGATAATCGGTTTTTCTTCTCGTTAAAAAAAAATTTTTTTTCAGAATGCTAACACTACAAAAATTCGCAGTCCAACTTCAGGTTTAGATGGTAACCCATCTAAAAATTTGTTTTTTTTTAGTTTATAATTTTATAGAAAAACAATCGTTTTCCAAAGTAAAAACAAGTGAGTTAAATTATATTTACTTACTCTGCATCTGCCTATACAGTCAAGCACTGTCCAAGGAATTGGTGGCTAAAATATTATTTTAATTAGTAGAAGTATTATGTGTATTAAAGTTTTTATAGTTTGATAATTTAAAATTTTTCACAAATTAAAAATAAGGGAAAATATTGTTGAATTATATAGATACATTTTCTACGAATTCTTATCATTTGTAATAAAATAGGGTGGTCACAGGCTTCATCAAGATAAACTAAACTCAACTAAGCTAATAATTCCTAATTTGTAAGGAGCAGCTTTCATCTAAAAATTTACCTTTGGATCCCAGCCCCTGTACCTTTTTAGTATCCTCGGAAAATGCCTAAAAAATTCAAAAAAGCCTTTTTTCCAATGCATACTAAAGACGGTATTTTTCGGAATTTTCTAATATGAACTATTTTTATTTAAAAAAAACGAGTTTCTAAGTGTTTTTAAAAATAATTTCAATTTTTTTAAACAATTATTATTTATTTAATGTCCCTTGTAAGTTCTGAAAATTAATTATCTTTTTTAAACATATTCAGTAATTATTTAAAATAATCGATTTTTTTAGACAATTTTTTCTTTCTCAAATTTTAAAAAGTCATTATTCTCAATAATTAGTAGCACAATTAACAAATGTTGAAAAGCAGTATATTTTTAAAGAATTCTTAGTAATTATTTATCCAATTTTAACTTGTTCGAACAATTTTTAAGGATATGCACAAATTTTAAAAATAATTTATATTTAATTAAACAATTTTCATTTGTTAAACATTTTTTACTTAGTTAAACAATTTTTTTACTGTAAAAATCGTGTAAAGTTATTATTTTTTGCAATTATAGATACATTTAAAGACATTTTTTTATTATTTAAATAATTATAATAATTCACTCGAGCCTTTTTACAACAATGGTCGAGAAAATTATATTTTTTTAATCTTTTACACAATGTCACAGGCGACAAATTTTCTTAAATGAGAAATTTTCATTTGCGCCTTTTCCAAAAAGTTAATTTTTTATTTATAATATAGTTTTATAACAATAGTTTATAACGAATTTGTAGCTATATTTGGTTACACAACTTTTTTCATATCTTGTATCGTTTTTCCAAAAATTTTATTTTTTTATGTTGAATCCTTTTTTTACGATCAAAAGAAAATCTACTTGTCCTCTCTAAAAATTATTAACAACAAATTTTTATATTATTTTTGGCTGAAAAAATTTTGCCTATTTTTTTTCCTTACGTCGATTTTCAAAAAAATATATATTTTTTGTTTCGACTTTCATTTTTTAGAATTAAAATCATCGGAATGTTCTTCTTTTTGATAATGAGGTTTTCAAGTTAAACTAGTTTCTTAAAAAATAAAAAATAAATTGTTAAAAATACGTTTTTTCGATAGCAAAATAATCTTTTCATTTAAAAATTGATCTTTTTGTTTAAAAATTTAACAACTAAGTTTTAAAAGTAAACCACTTTCTCGAAAATGCAATTTTTGTTGGACGATTAAAAATTTTAGTAATTGAAAATTTACCTATTTCATTTCTAGTAAAAAATCAATCTTTTTTAATTAAAAATTAAACTTTGTGTTCTTTGTTTTTTTGTTCTTTTTGTAAAAAGTTTATCTTTTTTATTTGAAAATTCAACTTTTTGGTTAAGAATTCTTCAAATTTTCTTTAGAATTTGTTTTTTTTCGGTACAAAATTATTTTTGTTTTGTTTGAAAACTCATCTTTTCTAGGCAAAATTTAATAATCAGGTTTTAATGTTAAACTAGTTTCAAAAAAAAATTCTTTCTTAAAAATTAAACTTTTTTGTTGAAAATTCTTGAATTTTATTGAAAAATGGTCTTTTTTGGTAATAAATTACTCTTTTTGTTTAAAATTTCATCTTTTATAGTTAAAAATTCAACTTTTTGATTCAGAATTCTTGAATTTTGTTAAAAATTTGTTTTTTTCGGTAGTAAAATGATCTTTTTATTTAAAAATTGATTTTTTTGTTTAAAAATTTAACAACTAAGTTTTAAAGGTGAACTGCTTTCTCGAAAATGCATTTTTTGTTTAACGATTCAAAATTTTAGTGATTGAAAATTTACCTATTCTATTTTTGGTCAAAAATCAATCATTTTTAAAATAAAAATTCAACTTTTTGTTTTTTGTTTTTATGTTCTTTTTGTCGAAAATTTATCTTTTTTATTCGAAATTCCATTCCAAAAAAAATTCTCTCTTTAAATTAAACTTTTTCATTAAGAATTCTTGAATGTTATTGAAAAATTGCCTTTTTTTGTAATAAATTTCTCTTTTTGTTTGAAAATTCATCTTTTATAGTTGAAAACTTAACTTTTTGGTTGAGAATTCTTGATTTTTGTTAAAAATTCGTTTTTTTCGGTGGAAAAATAATCTTTTCGTTTAAAAATTCATTTTTTTTGTTAAAAATTTAAATACTAAGTTTTAAATCAATCATTTTTAAATAAAAATTGAACTTTTTGTTATTTTTGTTTGAAAGTTAATATTTTTTGTTTGAAAATTTATCTTTTCTGGCCAAGGTTTATTAATGAGGTTTTAAAGTTAAACTAGTTTCTTAAGAAATAAAAAAATTCTCTCTTAAAAATTTCAACTTTTTCGTTAAGAATTCTTGAATTTTATTGAAAAAATGGTCTTTTTTGGTAATAAATTACTCTTTTTGTTTAAAATTTCATCTTTTATAGTTAAAAATTTAACTTTTTGATTCAGAATTTTTGAATTTTGTTAAAAAATTGTTTGTTTTCGATAGTAGAAAAATCTTTTGGACTAAAAATTCATCTTTTTGGTTGAAAATTTAACAACTAAGTTTTAAAGGTGAACTACTTTCTTGAAAAAGCCTTTTTTTGTTTCACGATTCAAAATTTTAGTAATTGAAAACTTACCTATTCCATTTTTGGTCAAAAATCAATCTTTTTTAATTAAAAATTCAACATTTTGTTCTTTGTTTTTCATTCTTTTTGTTAAAAAGTTCATTTTTTTTATTTGAAAATTCCATCTTTTGGTTAAGAATTCTTAAAATTTTGTTTTTTTTTCGGTGAAAAATTATTTTTTTGTTTGTTTAAAAATTCATTTTTTTAAGTCAAAGTTTAATAATGAGGTTTCAAAGTTAAACTAGTTTCTTAGAAAATAAAGAAATGCTCTCCTAAAAATTAAACTTTTTTGTTAAAAATTCTTGAATTTTATTGAAAAATTATCTTTTTTGGTAATAAATTACTCTTTTTGTTTAAAATTGCATCTTTTATAGTCGAAAATTCAACTTTTCGTTTGATAATTCTTGAATTTTTTTAAAAATTCGTTTTTATGGTCGTTAAATAATCTTTTTGTTTAAAAGATCATCTTTTCGGTTGAAAATTTAACAACTAAGTTTTAAAGGTGAACTACATTCTCGAAAATGCATTTTTGGTTTGACGATTCAAAATTTTAGTAATTAAAAATTTACCTATTCAATATTTGGTCAAAAATCAATCTTTTTCAAATAAAAATTCAACTTTTTGTTCTTTGTTTTTTTGTTCTTTTTGTCAAAAATGTATCTTTTTTATTTGAAAATTCACCTTTTTGGTTAAGAATTCTTCAAATTTTGTTTAGAATTTTCGTTTTTTTCGGTACAAAATTATTATTTTTTTTTTTTGAAAATTCATTTTTTCTGGTCAACGTTTAAAAATGAGGGTTTAAAGTTAAACTAGTTTCTTCATAAATAAAAAAATTATGTCTTAAAAATTAAACTTTTTCGTTAAGAATACTTGAATTTTATTGAAAAATTCTCTTTTTTGGTAATAAATTATACTTTCTGTTTGATAATTCTTGAATTTTGTTAGGAATTCGTTTTTGATGGTGGTAAAATAATCTTTTTATTTAAAACTTGATCTTTTTGTTAAAAATTGAACTTCTCGTTAAAATTAATAATTTAATGGTAATGCATATAAAAATTCATCATTTTGTATTTTCAGTTCAATAATTTAGTAAAAAAATAAACTATTTGGTAGAAGGGTCGTTTGCTTTTTTATAACTAAAATTTTTTAAATTAAAATTTTAACTTTGTCATTTTTTGTTAGAACTTAACCTTTCTTAGTTTAAAAAATCAATAACATTCGGATTAACTGTCGTATAAAATTCTGTTAGGCACATTTCAACACTTACGTTACTTTCAGAATCGGAGGGACGTAGGGGGGGGGGGGGGGCTCATAATAAAATCAACGGTTGTCAACGGGAGGAAACGGCATTATTGAGAAAGTCGGATAAGAATTTTGGTCGAGTAGGGGACAGCGCAATAGTGGGGGTACAGCCCGAGCTCGGATTAGGATTAACGGCACTATTGAGAGCGGCATTATTGAGAGGGAAATCCCGTGTTGCATGTCCATAAAATCAATTTTTTTTTATTTTTGGCTTAAACGATAGCTTGGCATCCGAAAAATATACAGTGAAAATCCCAGAGCCATACCTGCGTTTCTTATCCCCGAAACAGAGCACTTCCGCACAGTCGGGGAAAAAATTACTTTTTTTGTTCAAAATAACGTGCAGTTCACAAATATTGACCAATTTAAATCAGAAAAATTTGAAAAAAAGCTGATAAGATTTCTAAGAGACTTTTAAAGCCTGATTTTTAAATTAGGTTTTCAATTTTGTTATAAATAAACAAATATGGCGAAAAAAATGGCCAATTTTTCTGTTTGACGTTCCCGCTGCTCTTCAATAACAGGAAAATTGTCGAAATCGCTTAAGTTGATTAAAGTTGCATTAGTTAAAGATCTCCTAATATCAGACAATAAACAAAAAAAATGATAAACAAATTATTTGTTGAAAAAATTGTTACTACGATTTCCCATTAATATACGCTTTTTCAAGTAATTTATTGCAAGAAATTTGAATGGAAACAATATTATATTGAACATGATTCCTCTTAAGGTTTTAATTGTTTATATTATAAACAAATTTAATGAACAAATGCAGTAATCAGGCATTTTTTTAGTAAAAAAATTCGTTTTTTTTCTATGTAAATTTTTTTAAATGAGGAATTCTATGATAATTTTCGCAAAATTTATAATTTTTTGAATTATCATATGATTTTCTTAAACAAATTTAATAAACAAATGCATTATTCGGGCATTTGTTGTCAGAAAAATTCGGTTTTTTCAGTTCCAGTCTTTTAAGTTATAAACTTAATGAAAATTTCAGCAAGATTCGTAATAAGTCGATAAATTTTATGATTTCTTTTAACAAATTTAATTAACAAATGCATTAATCAGGCATTTGTCTACAGAAAGATTCGTTTTTTTATGTAAACTTTTTTAATTAGGAAGTCCATAATAACTTCAGAATCATTCCTAATTTTTTAGTAAATTTAATGATTTTTTAAAACAAATTTAACAAACAAATTAATTATTCACGATAATTTCAGCAAAATTCATTATTGGTTGATAAATTTTATATTTTTTTAAAAACTAATTAAACAACAGAGTGCATTTTTCGAGCACCTGTCGATGGAAAAATTATTTTTCCCAAAGAAAAGTTCCTAATTAAAAAGACAGACATCGAAAGAAACGAAATTTTCCATCCACAGATGCCCGAATAATGCATTATTTTGTTAAATTTGTTTTAAAAAATGATACAATTGATTAAAAAATTATGCATTTTTGTGAAGTTATCATGAACTTCCTGATTAAAGAAGTTGAAACAGAAAAAATTTTCTGTTGACAAATGACTAAATTCATCATGAAGTTCCCGATTAAAAAAACTGACACCGAAAAAACCGAATTTTTCTGCCGACAAATGCCCGAGTAATGCCTTTGTTTAATAAATTTGTTTAAAAAAGTCATAAGATTGATAAATTAATTAATAAATTGAATAATTAATTAATTATAAATTTTCTGAAATGTTTATGAGGTTTCTAATTTTTAAAAATTGACATCGAAAGAAACGAATTTTTCTTTAGAAAAATGCCTGATTATTATATTTTGTTTATAATATAAACAATTATCATCTTAAGAGAAAATTTGTTTATTATAATATTGTTTTCATTGAAACTTCTTGCGATATAACTTGAAAAAAGTATAATATTCGAAAATCGTGGTAAGCATTTTTGCAACGAATAATTTGCAGCTGAGGCCATTTAAACCATTTTCCTGTTATTGACGAGCACCAGGTACGTCAAATAGAAACAATGGCAATTTTTTTCCTCATTTTTGTTTATTTATAAATTTTTGAGCAAAAATCGGATTTTTTTTCAACTTTGTTTATCCCATGTAGAAATTCTGATCGGGGTTTAGTAGGGCCCTGGATAGATTTCTCTATTCTAATCGGGCGCTCATCGGGAAAAATGGCGAGGGCCTGACTAGTTCTGTAACCCTGTTTTAGCCAGGTTCTGGCTAGAACTTTTAAGCAGGCCCTAACGAGAGTGCACTGTTATCGCTTGACGAGTAGTAGGGCCCCGTCTAGACCCTTTCTATTACCTAATGAATATCTAAAATTTAAAAAAAAAATATTAATTGATTGCAACAGTGGCAGGAAATGACATTTTTTTTAAACTTTATAGTTTTTCATAAAGATGAAATTTTTTTCTTGAAAAAAAACAGGATACAGATAGATTTACCATACCTATACTAGGCACGAAATTCTTAACTAGAACCTGAAAGGGCACTCATCAGTTTTTTCTAGACGAGATATTCCTGATAGGGGCTCCAACCAGTTTTTTCTAGACTAGATATTCTGATAGGGGCCTAAACAGTTTTTTCTAGACTAAATATTTTTATAGGGGCCCTGACTAGTTTTTTCTAGACTAGATATTTTTATAGGGGCCCCAAATAGTTTTTTTTAGAAGAGATATTATGATAGGGACTCCAACCAGTTTTTCCTAAACTAGATATTCTGATAGGGGCCCCAACCAGTTTTTTCTAGACTAAATATTTTTATAGGGGCCCTAACTAGTTTTTTCTAGAATAGATATTTTTATAGGGGCCCTAACTAGTTTTTTTTCGAAGAGATATTATGATAGGGGCTCCAACCAGTTTTTCCTAAACTAGATATTCTGATAGGGGCCCCAACCAGTTTTTTCTAGACTAGATATTTTTATAGGGGCCCACCCAAATTTTTTCTATAGTAGATATTATGATAGAAACCCTTCGGAACCCAAGTTCAAATAGGGAAAGATGAGGAAATTTCTGCTTGGGATATAGTGTCGCATAAAATTATTGCCCAAAGATTTTCTGTTCTACGACGAAATACATGTGTCATCAAAGATATAAGGTCATATAGCAGGCTATTTCATCATAGTCTTAAAGTTTTAACAAAGATTTGAGAGAAAAATATTTTTATTTATTTAACGTTATCTCTGCCGATGCTTGATTTATTGAAACGGTACATTTTCTAGTGTGACTATAAAAATAACAAATAATACGAAATAGAGAAAAAATATTTAAGTAATGATAAAAAATAACAAATGCTACTTTTTGTCTCAATAAATTTCTGGATCTAAGAAAATATTTCTTCCTTTTTTTTCATTACTTGAATACTTTTCCTTGTGACAAGAAAAAATGTCTTAAAAGCTAATATTCTTAATGTAAAGAATAAATAAATTTTGCTTTATTAATTATATAAGAATTTAAAAAATAATCTAATTATAGAGCAAAACTTACCATGCCAAATATTTGAGCGCAGATTTCCGAGTTTGAAACTGCCATGACTTTAGAAAAAAAATTAACATATTTTTTAATCATTTGATTATTCTTAATTAAACTTCATATAAGTGAAATGAAGTTTTTTAAATATAATTTATATTAATGAACACAGCCACACAAAAAAATCTTTTTCCTGATCTTGAGGTCTGACCATGTTTACTATATGTTTTTGGGGTCGCTGAATTGGAATCCGAGGTACAAAAAAACCCCAGCACGTCAGCGTTCTGACATAACCTTCGAAAAACCACAAACCCTTTTTTAGTATCTTTTTCCGGGGTCTGGAAGTCAGATCATGTTTATTATATGTTTTTGGGGTCACTGATTTTGAATCCAAGGTCCAAAAAACTACAGCACGCCAGGATTCAGAAATAACCTCAAAAAAATCTCATAACTATTTTTGTCGAGTATCTTTTTCTGAGTCTGGAGGTCAAATCACGTTTATTATGTTTTTGGGGTCACTGAATCTTAATCCGAGATCCAAAAAATCCCAGCATGCCATGGTACTGACATCACTTCAAAAAAAATCTCATGCAATTTTTTTCGAGTCCCGAGGTCAGACCATATTTGTTATATGTTTTTGG
Source organism: Druon quercuslanigerum (assembly GCA_010014905.2). Taxonomy (NCBI): domain Eukaryota; kingdom Metazoa; phylum Arthropoda; class Insecta; order Hymenoptera; family Cynipidae; genus Druon; species Druon quercuslanigerum. Next base: position 11,405 of record JAAAKG020132913.1, read on the forward strand.
GGTCGCTGAATCCAAATTCGAGGTATAAAATAACCTAGAGCTAATGCTAAAGTCAAAACCTCAAAGTGTCCAAATTTCTTGGATTACGAGGTATTTTGAAGGTTATGTCGAACCCCTAAAATTCTGGGACATTCTGGACCTCAGATTCGGATTCAGCAAACCAAAAAACATAATAAATATGGTATGATCCCGCGACTCGAAAAAAATTGCATGCAATTTTCTTCGAGTCCCGGGGTCAAACCATATTTATTATATGTTTTTGGGGTCGCTGAATCCAAAACCGAGGTCCAAAATAACCCCGAGCTAATGCTAAAGTCAAAACCTCAAAGCGTCAAAATTTCTTAGATTCTTACATCCAAAAAACATATAATAAATATGGTCTGATCCCGGGACTCGTAAAAAACTTGCATGAGATTTTTTTAAAAGTTATTCCTGAACCATGACGTGCTGGGTTTTTTTGTATCTCGGATTCAGATTCAGCGACCCCGAAAACATATAATAAACGTGATTTAACCTCCAGAACCGGAAAAAGATAATCGAAAAAAATAGTTATGAAATTTTTTTGATGTTATTTCAGAATCCTGACGTGCTGAAGTTTTTTGGCTCTCGGATTTCGATTCAGCGACCTCAAAAACATATGATAAACATGGTCTGATCCCCAGGCTCAAAAAAAATATTTATGAGGATTTTTTAGGTTATATCAGAACTTTGGCGTGGTGGGGGTTTTTGGACTTCGGATTTTGATTGAGCGACCCCAAAAACATATAATAAACATGGTTTGACCCCTGGACTCGAAAAAATTGCATTTTTGTACTTATGTCAGTACCATGACGTGCTGGAGTTTTTTGGGTCTCTGATTCGGATTAAGCGACTCCAAAAGCATATAATAAACGTGATTCGACTTCCAGACCCGGAAAAAGATACACGAAAAAAATATTTATGAGATTTTTTATGGTTATTTCCGAATCCTAGCGTGCTGGAGTTTTTTGAACCTTGGATTCCGATTCAGCGACCCCAAAAAACATAATAAATATGGTCTGACCCCTGGACTCGAAAAAAATTGCATGAGAATTTTTTTTGTATTTATGTCAGAACCATGACATGCTGGGGTTTTTTGAATCTCGGATTCGGATTAAGCGACTCCAAAAACATATAATAAACGAGATTTGACCTCGAAAAAAATAAATATGAGATTTTTTTGAGGTTATTTCAGTATCCTGACCTGAAAGAGTTTTTTGGACCTCGGATTCGGATTCAGTGACCCAACAACAAAATGATAAACATGTTCTGTTCCCCAGACCCGGAAAAAAAATTATGAGGTTTTTTTAGATTATGTCACAACCCTGGCGTGGTAGGGGGTTTTAGACCTCAGCTTCCGATCCAGCGACCCCAAAAAAATTTTTAAACATGGTATGACCTCCAGAGAGCATTTTTTTGTTATATCTTTGGTTTAACCAAGTGGCAATATTTATTTATTCCCGACGATTAGTAATTCTTTACGTTATAAAAAGCCTTTTTCATTTTAGCAAAATCAATAAATACGATTTTCAGTTACAAGAAGTTGGTCTTTTTTTTCGTATGAAAGTTTACTTACTCAGTAAAAAAGCGAATGCCGCTTTTCCCTTCATCTTAAAAGTTGTATTTTAAGACAAACTTTTTGGGAATAAAAATTTTTGTCGGAAAAAAAATTCGTAAATTAACTATGTTTGACAAAGAAACCGTACACTTGGAAAATGATGGTAGTCATTGTTGACATGGCTTTATATCGCATTTGGTTATACGTGTGAAGTAAGTTTTCAAGGTTTGGCGTAATCACAAATAATTTTATGATCTCACACTCTAAACGCAAAAGAAGAATTTTATTTATATGAAACTATTATATTATATTTATTTATTCGTTAAAAAATGGTGAAACGTTAATTTGCGATTGCTGTTACAGTCCTCTCTCTGAATAATGTTGCTCTGAATAGTGCCACTTCTTTTCGTTCTTGCGCGAACGCATCCTCTACCATTGCGCTATCGCTTCAAGTGCCCGCAATTCAATGCAGTCTTTCTGAACAGTGCCGCTAAAATCTATTTCTTTGTCTATTAGTTTCAGATCATTTTCATTCATAAAAATTTCGATATTTCCGATAAAAATACAGTAAAATTTTTGCTTTCTTTCACTTATTGATTAAGTTTTATTATTAAATTATGAGTGTTTTATTCATCACGATGAAAATTTTATAAAACTTACAAGGAAAGATGTATTAGAAGTTTGTTTTGAGAATCACATGAATATAAACTATACAATTTTCTTAGGAAAATTATTAAAATTTTTTTGAATATTTCAGAAGAATGATAAAAGGATTTAGAGGATTAAAAAATTAATATTTAATTCGATCAGATTTTACAAAATATTAGGAAAAATTGGAGACTTATTAAATAAAATTTAAGGCTTTTAGAAGTTTGGAAGAAATAAAAAATATTTGATGAATTTTCGGAAATGCTTCCAAGTTTGAAAATAATTTAAATCTTAAAATGTAAAAAATATATGTCATTGTTTCCGAAAAAACTGGAGAATTCGATGTAAAAAAAATTTTCATTACAACAAAAATTAATTAGCTAACATCAAACTTAGAAGATATCTCTCTTATTGAAATGCGAATTCAAGAGAAAAAAAATTCTAAACGAATTTGAACACGGGTTTATTAAAAAAAATCTTCTTTTAATTGTTTATGGAAAACTGCGGCCATTTTTTAAATTTTTAAACTTTTTTAGTTTTTCAAGCGGATCACGCAATTGAAAAAACAAAGAACAAAATTAAAAATACGCATAACTTATCAGAAATTTTTTTTGTGTGCAAATCGGAAAAACACCTATCGCCTGATGTTTTTTTATTACAATTAATAATTTTTCTTCATGCAAAAAATTGCAGAAAATAAACAATAACAAAAAATGTTTTAA
>JAAAKG020132914.1:0-14350 GCA_010014905.2 Druon quercuslanigerum
ATTATTAATTATTATTTTAAATATATATTATATATTATATATATATATTAATATATATTTTATATATTATACTGTTTAATAATTTATTGTAATAAATGTTTTTTTATTTCACCCCATTTTGGGATGGATCCTAAGCAACACTGAAATTAATATAACAACTCTTTAAATTTAAATGTATACTACCAGTATATTTTTATTATCTACTACGATATAGTGTGGGTTTTACAATTTGAAAATGACTCTATTTACTATTTCAATGCATAAAATAAAGTTATATTAGCCCTTCACTTTTTGTTATTCGCAGTGTTATAATAATAGCTAATAAAATGGGAATGAGCAATCGGTACTTCGCAACGATCATGAAAACTTTTTGTGCGAAAATTCGTTTAAAGAAGTGGAAATCGCATTAAGATAATTCTTATAATTTTCCAGTTCAAGCTATTCCAAACTTTATGAGATTTTTAATATTTTTACATAAAAACTCTACATGTAAATTTTAATAATAGTCTAGGATAAAGTGTCGCCCTTAAAATTTATTTCTCACCTTTGTCCGGTAAATATTCTTATGCCTTTTACGCGTAACAAGAAAATTTGTAATTTTTTCTGCTTTTTTCAAATCCGACAGGAAATGAAGAAATTGCGTTTTTAATTTTGAAGACAAAATCTGCACAAAGATTGCAAAAAAAAATCTTTGCCAAACTCTCTGCGGACTGATTTTTAAATTTTTTCTCGAGTAAGATGAAAGATATCATAAAAGTGTAACATCTATTTTTTGTGGAATTTTCTAAAATATGAGCAAAGTTTTTCCTTAACATTTGTTGAATCTGTCGTGGTTTGTAAGAGAAATGCGAAAATTTCAAGTTTTGAAAAAAAAACTCTTTACCATGATAAATAGTTTGGCTTGTATGACACAAGATTTCTTCGTCATTCTAGTACCAATTTAGTAAAAAAAAAAAAAAAATTTGAAAGAATTTCCAAACAGGATAATTAACATGAGCTGGTTCAGGAAAGAAAGCCTAAATATCCTAATGATAGGTTAAATTAATAAATTGCTTCCAGATGATCAGTTTAAGGGTAATTTTAGAAGAAGGAATATTCAAAATAGTAGTTTCTAATAGTGACAATAATTTTTATTCAGGATGCGATGGAGAGTCTGACGAGGGTGGAAGCAAGCGCAGGAGAAGCAGGACGAACTTTAATAGTTGGCAATTGGAGGAACTGGAACGAGCCTTCCTCTCGAGCCATTATCCCGATGTATTTATGCGAGAAGCGCTGGCTGTGAGACTCGAGTTGAAGGAAAGCCGCGTTGCTGTAAGTATCTCTGGATTACCATCAACTTTTAATAGCAAATGTAGAAAACGGACATTATATTTACTGGTCATTTCGTTGTTCAGAAAACTTTCAGGAACTCTTGAACTCTCTTTCATAATATATCATCAATCCCCTCATGGATGGTCTGAATTCGAAAATCTACTCAACTCGAACTTTAAATTATATATCATCTTCTAAAGATACTTTCCCCTGTTCCATTTTTTCGATTTCTTTATTTATGATTGTAAAATAGTTTTTTCTGGAATATTGTTTTGGCTTTTGGATTTAAAAGAAGTGAATTTAATTGCCTGTCCGGTACCAGAAATGTTTGAAATATTTTAAAATCTTTAAAATTTTCTTGAAATCTTTTAATATCGTTTGAAAGAATTCAAATCTTTTAGTTCTTTAAAATTGACTGACCGTGGGGTGGACACCCTGATAAAATAAGGGCAGAAATTTAAAAAAAAAAGTGTAAAAGATGGATGAATTCAGATTAGTTTCTTGTAGATATTTCTTTGAATGTTTGAGGGGGTGCATAAAAGTTGGGAAGGATGAAGATAGTAGGAAGATAGGCGCGAATTTGAAACGAGTTTGTATTTGACTTGATGGAGGGTTGATACTCGACAGACGTTTAGGGTAGTATTGGGCATTCGACCTTTGACTCGGAGACTCTCTTTTTTCCCCTCTCTTGGGGGTAGTTAGTCCATCTGCTCAGTGTTCACTGCGGTTGCTTTTGCAAAGCTGTCTCGTGTAAACTGGCCAAATGTATTGTTGAGGGTGCCAAATCAAGAGGGAATTAAAATTCGAGTGTCTTATCTTATCTTATCTATAATGACATCAACACTTGACACTTTCCTTACTCAAACACAATTAAATAGATCTATTCATGGGCCTTTCATTCCTATCTTATCTCTCCAAATTTATTTCGAGATTAATTACCCAATTGCCACAATTATTCTGTTAAAGTTTCCCATTTGTCAGTGAATGTCTTTTGTTAAAAATTTGCAATACAACTTTAAAAGAACTTTTTAAAATACAAAGTATGAAATTAAATAAACTCATTTAAAACGGGATTTTTAAGAAAAAAATTTGCAAACGTCGGGTAATTTTTAGAAATAGTTAGGAAAGTAACAGTCACTTTTAGTGAATCTTTTTGTTTGAATCATTTTTTAAGTTACTATAAGACATTTTTTAAATGAAAATATCACTTTAGTCACTTTTCATTTTGAATAAATTAACATACGACTTAACTGCTACTAAATTTAAAGATTCCAAGCCGTTTTCAAAAAATTAGAAAATTTTCAAGGAATTTCCACAAATTTGAATGATTTTAAGGTATTTAAACAAATTTTCATGGGTTTTTAAACATTATATGGAGTTTCGGAAGGTATGAAATGGTATTTTATAGGAACTCTAAGGTTTTAGGATATTTTTACAGATTCCAAGGGACTTGACAAGATTTGCTAGGATTTCAATGCTTTTACGGTATTTTAAAAGCTCTTAAGGAATTTTAAAACATTATTCAGGATTTCAGGAAATATAATCAGGTTTTATATAATCCCATGGGATTTTCTAATTTTTTAATTAAAAGATTTCAAGGCATTTTTAATAGATTTAAAAGTTTTCAGTAATAACTTTTTTTAAAGAATTTCAAAAACTTCCAGTATTTTAAAAGATTGAAAAAGAAATGTAAAAATATTTTTATCGTTTAAAGAGATTTCAAAAAGTTCTGATGATTTTATGGTATTTTTAAACATTTCAAGCAATTCTCAAGAGTTTAAAAAAGTTTAAAAGCATTTCAAATATTTTAGTTTTTTTTTTAATTTCAAGGAATTACTAAGGTTTTTAAAAACTATCAAAGGATTTCAGCAATTAGAAGTGTTTCTAAAGGATAATTAAAGAGTTGTGGGTAATTTTAAAAATTCCAAAGAATCTTAAGGCGCTTTAAAAAGTTGTAAAATATTTGAAAAGACTTAAAATATTTTGGGTTATTTAAAAAAAAATCCTAGGGATTTTCATAAGCTTTAGAAAATTTCGAGAGATTTCAAAAGACTTCAATGGATTTGAAATATTTAACTATGTTTTTAAAAGATTCTAATGCAAAAAATGTAAGTGGGTAAAAATTTCCATAAATTTCATAATTGAATTACTTTTGGGGATGTGAAAAAAAATTCATGCAGTTATAAAGAATTTTCTAAAAGTTCAGGAAACATGGAACAGGGATTTTAAAATTTCTGAAGGGATTTTAAATAATTTTCAGGATTTCAGGAAGTAACATGCGATTTTTTAGAATTTCACGGGCTTTTAGAATATTTTAATAGATTTCAAAAAAATTTATTCACAGGGAATAAAGGATTTTAAACTAACCTGGAATTCTTTGACATTTTATCAAATTTTTTCTAATTACTTTTAACTTATTTCAAGCTTGCCGAATTCAATTACTTGTTTCATATTTTGCAATTTTTTATTCAGCTTGAATATTGGATATTAATGCCATGTCGCCCCTTTTTTTGATAGAAACTATTAAATTTTTGTCACTTTTGGTTACTTTTTCGGTTTAAATATGAAATTTTTTTTTTTTGTAAGTAAATTAGACTGTTCGGAAACCCTAAGATTAATAAACTAAAAATGTATAATATTAGAATTGTTACATGATTAGAATGTCGGTCTATAATTATTAAATCAGGCAGGTTTGCTATTGGTCATGGAATGCTAAAAAGTCAAGGAATTTAAAACTAGTATATGAGAGTATTTAAGATAAATGTAGACAATTTTTTTGGCATTAACACCATTGTTCTGCTAAGTTGTAAGTTTGTTTTTATATACATCAAAGAAAAATGTATATGGGTAGGAGAAAATCACAAATTTGTCAGGGGAAAGTCAAGGAATTTTAATTTTTAGAATTTTTAGCAACCATGTTAGGAAAAATAAAAAAGTAGTCAAGTAAAAATTAGGGAAAGTGAGGGAATTTCGAAAGGAAAGTTTTGTGCCTACTCCACTCTGAAAAAAATGTTTGATCTACATTCATCACATTGTGTCTCACATTGTGTCTTCATCATTAATGTCATCTACATTTTAGCTGTTTCTGCTAAATTTTACCATCTAGAAATAATCTAGATAAACTATATTTTCTTAGAAGATGAAATCCAGCTAAACGTCTAGCTGGAACACCTTAACAATTTTTTATTGTGCTTTAAAAAGAAGCTCTATTAAATCCAAGAACTTGCGTCTGTAATAACTCAATTCCACAGAGGCAAATTCTAAACTTTCTGGAACTTCCTGCAATTCCAACCGCCTTACAACATCTAGATTGCAGTAATCCAAAAACTTAGTTCCACGAATATTACAACAAAGTGAAGTAAAGCCTACGAATTCTATCTCCGTCTTTTCCCTTCGTGTAAGGTGTTGAGATAGGCCTGGACGCAAAGTTACACCCTCTGTTTAGCGACACGAGAGCCGGGTCGGATTCACAAGTTACCGAGAGGGTCGAGCGAACACCACGCGGTCGAAGTTCGCTGTTGGTAGTCATTTTCAGTCCGCGATAAGGACGGCTTCATTATCCACGTATTAGTCTTATCATTCCAGCAGATCTCACGATTTCCTATCTAATCTCCCAAGAGGACATCCCCCAGATGTCCTGAAGACACCGCGTCACAAAATCGGGATTATCGCCCGATCTCTTGTCGCCAGAAGGGGTGTCTCCAATTCCTTGCAAGGGACCAAAGGGGGTCAAATTTATCTATGGACCGCATACGAATAGTGCACATGGTACTCGAAGCGTATCTAAGCGCATAAATATAAATATCCTATGGAAGTCTCATATAGAGTTATAGACCAGACGAATGTAACGGGAGGGTGCCTGCATGAAAGCTTGTCCGACCGGCCGTGAAATTGACGGCCACCCTTCTTCGAACACCGCACCCCCGAGACCAGAAAAAGGTCTTCCGTCGATGACCGATATTCTACAACAGCTTCCGGTTTCGCGAATATGAGTTGCAGAAGACAGCTCATTTCCGCTCGGCTATAAAAATGTTCTTGCCGAATTCACATGCATGTGGAGCATTAGGCTTTGCTTTCATTATAGTTTTATGGGTGGACTGTCAAAAAATTTGATTGAAAACGGACGCGGAGTTAATTTCTGATAATTGGAAGGTGTTTAGTCTTCTGTGGGAACATGATACCTTTGTATTTGCAAAATAATAGATAGGGGTAAAAGCGACTTTGGAAATAAGATTGCTATTCTTCAATCATTTTAACTCTTCTTAGATTTGAATAATTCATTTTATAACATAAATAGCGTTACTAACTCCAATCTTGCAAATTCAATTTATTTACGAACAATTATGAAAAACACAGTTTTGACGACTAAAGAATAAAAGACTCTTTGGCATTAATATAATTGTTGCATTAGTTGAAATACTTACAGAACAAAAATTTGATCTTCTGATAGATCATTCCATCAAGTGATCATAAAAATTAAACAACAACACTAATGTTTTAATTAATTAATTTTGAATTTTTTTAATCATCCACTAAAGTTAATCTTGAATTCCCATTGGCTATCTTGAATTTACTTACACTTTATATAATTCAATTTTAATTTAGTGGAATTCCAATTAATCCAGTTGGTTTGAACTATTTTTAATTGAATCAAAATTGACTTATATTTATTCGAATTTAGAATTAATTTTATTTTTAGTTGCACTTTATTCAATTCAAGTTGAAGTCCACTGTTCGTCACAAATTCTCTGGAATTTACTTAATTTATTTAATTTTTAATTCAATTTGTTTAAATCAAGTTCAGTTGAATTTAATTAAATTTATCTGAAACTTATTATAGATTTGTACGATTCAGTTTAGATAATTTATTGTTATCACTGGAATTCTCTTAAATTACTTGAGACCACTAAATTTCAACTTTAGACATTGAATTCATTTTTAATCTTGTTCAATTCTTTTCTTAATACATATTCAGTTTAGCTGAATTCAATTGGAATTAAATTTAAATTAAAAATTAAAAAATTAAAAAATTAAAAAATTAAAATTAAAAATTAAAAATTTTGTTAAAAATTAAATTTCTTAAGTAAACAAATAATTATTCCATTGTTGGTTAAAAACTGTTAATTTTTGTTGGAAATGCATGTGTTTTGTTAAAATTTATCTCTTCAGGTTGTAAGTTTAACTATTAAGATAGAAAATTTTAGCCACACCGCTGAAAATATTTTTTTTTTTTGGGTAAAAAATTAATTTTTTTACTGAACATTTAACTATTTGATTTTTTGTGGAAATATTTTTTTGTTCGTTTTTGTTACTTTTGTTCCTTTTTTAAAGAATTAACATTCTTGCTTAAAAATTTATCTTTTTGTTTGAAAACCTAATTATTTTGTTGAAAATTCATGTATTTTGTTTTTAAATAATTTCTTTTTGGTAATAAATTAATGTTCTTACTTAAAAATTGATCTTCTTGGTTGAAAACTAAACTATTTTGTTACAAATTCGTCTTCTCAGTTAAAAATTAATGTTTTTGAAAGAAAAGTTAGCGATTACTTTTTTATCGCAAATGTATGGTTTTTAGTTGAAAATTCACACATATGGTTGAAAAATGCGTCTATTTGGTAGAAAATTAATGTTCTTGCTGGAAAATTATTTGTTTAAGAAAAAATTTAATTTTTGCGTTTTTTATTGTAATTCTTCATTTTTTAGTTAAAAATTTAACTATTTATTTTTTTATGTAAATATGCTTTTGTTATTTTCGTTCTTTTTGGTGAAAAATTAATTTTCTTGTTTAAACATTTATCTGATTGGTTAAAAACTAAACTATTTTGTTACAAATTCGCCTTTTCAGTTAAAAATGAATGTTTTTGAATGAAAACTTAGCGATGACTTTTCTATCGCAAATACATGTTTTTTAGTTGAAAATTCACCTATTTGGTTAAAAAATGCGTCTATTTGGTAGAAAATTAATATTCTTGCTGCAAAATTGTTTGTTTAAGAAAAAATTGAATTGTTTCGATTTTTATTGTAAGTCTTCATTTTTTAGTTAAAAATTTAACTATTTATTTTATTGTGAAAATATGTTTTTGTTATTTTTGTTCTTTTTTAGAGAATAAAGATTCTCTCTTGAAAATTCATCTTTTTGCTTGAAAACTTAACTATTTTGTTGAAAACTCATGTATTTTGTCTAAAAAGTTTTTTTTGGTAAAAAAGTAATTTTCTCACTTAAAAATTGATCTTCTTGGTTGAAAACTAAAATATTTTGTTACAAATTTATCTTTTAAGTTAAAAATTAATGTTTTTGAAAGAAAAGTTAGCGATTACTTTTTTATCGCAAATGTATGTTTTTTAGATTAAATTCATTTTTTTGTTTGAAAAATGCGTCTTTTTGGTAGAAAATTATTATTATTGCTGGAAAATTACTTGTTTGATAAAAAATGTTATTGTTTTATTTTTTATTGTAAATTTTAATTTTTTTAGTTAAAAATTTAACTATTTAATTTAATTTCCTTTTTTTTGTTTTTAAAAAATTGGTCATTTGGTAGCAAATTGTGGCTTATAATTAATTTACGTGACTGAAACATTGTTTTATTTTTCATTCCAAAGTTATATTTTTTGGTAGAAAATTCTTTTATTTTTTAAAAATATTATGTACTTTGTTAAAAATTAGTGTTTTTTTGTACATAAAAGTAAATTTTTGAATTAAAAATTCAGCAACTTGGTTGACTTTAAGAATTGTGCAACTATAAGTTGAACAACTTTGTGAAAAAGTTTTTTTTTTTTTAGATTCATAATGTTAGTTAAAAATTTATCTCTGATTGGAAATTCGACTATTTAAAAAAAATCCTTTTTAGTTTTAAAATTATTTTCGTTTTACTAAAAATCCAATTATTTTAATCGATAGTTCATCATTTTTGTTGAAAATTTGTCTCTTTGGTTAAACATGTCACTATTGTGTGGAAAATTGGGGGGCTATGATAAAAAATAAATCTTTTCAATTGAAAATGTAAGTATTCCATATTTGTTTGAAACTATATCTTTTTTAATTTGGACCGCGTCTTTAGAACTTGTTTCCACCTCATTAAGTACACTTTTACTCCACCTTTAAAAAATAAAGAAGCTAATATTAAGTAAATAATCAATTATTGGTGGGAATAAATTTAATAATATTAATAATAATAATAATATCTATCTATCAAAAACTTAATTTAATCATTATGATTAAATAACGAGAATGACGAGAATTACTAGTAATATATAAATCGAATATGGGTAGGGGTGTTAAGGTGACACTCGTGCACGAAGGTATCGTGTTTGTAGAGTTTTGATAAGAGAAAGAGAAGTTAGTGATGAAGACATTAGTTAGGAAGGGTAGCCGCGGCCGGTAAATGGCGCTGGCCTCACGCGAGCTCGAGATCAATAGACCCCTTTTACAACCCCCTGGCCAAGTCACGTCACTTGCCCTTATGACTTCTTCCAAGGCATGCTAGCGAATATAACATAACCGCGAATCGAGAGAAACCCAACCCGCACGCGAACCCCCCCCCCCCCCCCCAACTCTTTCACCTTTCCTACCTTTTCGCCCCAAAAGCCCCTTCGTCAACCTCTCGCTGTTGACGTCCATCGCTAATGAGAAAACGCTGCGATCCTAATTACGTGGCAAATTAACAAGCGTCCTAGAGGATTTCGCGACAAGCGCGATAGAAACGTTTCCTCTGATTAAGATCGAGGCAGCGACAGGCGTTAAATGTATCCTCAGGTATCTGCAAATTTATCTAAGTGGTTGAAAAGCGTGAAACAGCCGTAAAGTCTTAAAATCGAGAGTGAGAATTTACGCGTTTTTTTAAAGGCGTTTCGCAGAAAAAAAACTTGAAGTAGGAAACGTTGCAGGTATTCTTTCAATCGGGTTATAGTCAGCTGATTATTCCCAACTGAGGTAAACTTTCCGTGGTAACGTGCTGCCTCTAGCGAAGTCCACCGGAGGTATCTGCGATTCATCCCGGAAAGTTTACCTCATTTTGGGATACCCACTCCGCGTTTACACTTCTTGATCTACTTGAAAAATTTCGTAGCCTCAGTTTTTCCTGTGTTCAGATGGCAAGTATTCTTTAAAAAATGACAAAAGACTCCCTTCTTTACACTACCTGAGTAAAAATTACCACGATACCTCTTACGTTTATTTTTATATTTTGGAAGACCGTGTCTGGGATTACCTAACGTCGTTGAGCATAAAGCCAATATTTTCAGTAAGCCCAATCACTAGGTTCACAGAAAAAACTGTGGGTACATAATGTTGCAGAAAATTTGTCAAATAGGGCAAACTTTCCGTGGTGAATCGTTCACTTTAGTTTGGTTTAATCAGCTGACTATTACTCTGCTTGAACCATTACTTGCATCTTTTAGTACCCTAAGTTTTTTCTGTATTCACCTAAATTCGGTGAACGTAGCACAAATATTTTTTGGTAAGCCTAAACACTTCGATTTTGCGAACATAAGGTGAAACAAAAAAATGCAATTACAGTGTAAAAACTGTAATTGTAGGATAGTTTAAGGTACATATAATAAGACTTTTATTTTATATTAAAATTAGCAAGAAAAAAATGCGGTATGCGCGCTTTCTCCATTTCTGAATACGATATTTGCTTTTTTTATAAGTAAAAATTATAGACGCATACATATAATAACAATAACATTTCAATTGTAAAAACTAGAAAAAGCAGAAAACTTTTTAAATACAGAATATGCGCCGCTTAGTCCCACTTTCTAGTAAAACTCGTTTCTTATTTTTATTGCCCAATAATCAAATTAAAATATATGCTTTAATTTAAAGTACTATAAAATATAATTGAGAATCATAAATTTAAATAAATATTAAAATAGATACAAGCGGCTTTCATCCAATTTATTTTAATTTTAATTGGCTTACATTAATCCGTGACTTTCATTTAAATATATGACTTTATCCCAGCCGGAATTAAGAGCAAACAAAAAAATAATCAGCTAATGTGGGATTTTATATCGTAATAAGATTTTCAAAAGACATCCTGGAAATCTGAGTTCTTGATATTTATATTTTAAAAACAATAAAGTGTTGAACATAGTTTTGAAGTACGTCTATTCTAGTTCAATTTTGATGATTTACGTTTGAAACACTGTAATTGTAAAAATTTATGAATATAAATTTTTGAATTTGGTTTAATTTGAAAAAAGTAAAGTTTTTAGTCCTAAATCTTCCAAACTGAACCAGTTTTGAATTTGATGATTCAATATTTAAAAAATTTTTAATTGTAAATTTTCAAATTTGAAAACTCTTCTATTGAAAGAATTACAATTAAAAGTTCTGCTACTTTAAAGTTACAAATGAAAATTCTTGAATTTAAAAATACAGTATTAAAAATTATTAAATTTTTCAATTTTGAAAATATACAATTGAAAAATCCCTAATTTTAAAGATGCATAAAAAAATGGTTATATTTAGATGATTTGAAATAAACGCTCAAGTTTTCTATTTTAAATTGTGGAATTTAAAGGAACTTTAAAAATAATGCTTAAAAATCGTAGAATTTTGTATTGAAAACCGAAAACTTGCAAAAAATTTACTTGTAACTGTCAAAATTAGAAAATCTTCAGTTTCGAAGACTGACAATATGTAGCTCTACAATTTTGAAGAAATGCATTGAACATTTATAAATTTAAACTTTTTGCTTTTTAAAATTTTTAAATTTTAACGATTAATTAATAATATTTCTTAAATTTTGTAAATGATACAAATTGATAAATTTTCAATAGATTGTTCAGTTGTAAAACTTAAGACATGCATAATTTTTATTGTAACTTTTTTAGAATTAAAAACTCTTCAATTTGCAATTAAGCATTCTTCAATATTTAATGTGAAAATTTAAATTAAAAACTCTTTTACGAATTTTAAATGATTAAATTGATTGTTATGTCGATCTAATATTATGATAATTTAATATTCTAATTCAAACTAAATACTTCCCATTCAATCGCAACAACTTCAAGTGGAAACAGAATTTTACATGATGAGCTTCAATGGAGACAAAATGAATGAATATATTTTAAGATTATTATATACAATTTATTAACTAAAACGACTTTTTCTCTGATTTCAGGTGTGGTTTCAAAATCGCAGAGCGAAATGGAGGAAAAAGGAGCACACGAAAAAGGGACCTGGAAGACCAGCCCACAACGCACATCCCCAAAGTTGTAGCGGAGAACCAATTCCACCTGAAGAACTAAGAAGAAAAGAACGTGAAAGGCGACAGAAAAAAATTCTGAAAGCCCTGGAACGTCAGCAACGAAAATTAGCTGCCAAGGTAAATTTAATAAAATATCTTCTTTACTGAACAGGGTTGCTACAGATCAGGGAATTTAAAACAGGCCAGAGATTATTTTGTTGGAAATTTTTTGGTTAAATTTTTAACTGTTTTGTGGACAAATTGTCTTGTTGATTCAAAATTTTTTCGGAAATTCGTCTTTTTTGGTTGAAAATTCAACTACTTAGTTAAAAGTAGATCCTGTTTGTTAAAATTCTTTTTCTTGGTTGATGATTCATTATTTTAGTTGTAAACCCTCTTTTTTGTTGTCAATTAAACTATTTTTATGAAAATTATCTTTTTTCTAACTAAAAATTTTACTAATCCATGTTCGGTTGACAATTTATTTTCTTTAGTTGATAATTCAACTACTTGGTTGAAAGTTTCTGTATTTAGTTGAAAATTTAACTATTAAATTTATTCATCTTTTATGCTAAACATTCATTTCTTTGGTTCAAATTAGAACTTTTTTGTTAAAAGTTCGCTTTTTGTTGTTGTTGAAGTTTTGTTTCTATCTGAAAATTTAACTATTCTATTTTTTATAGAGTATGAGTATTTTCATTTGAAAATTCCTGTATTTTGTTGAGAATTTTTTTTTTAATTCATTATTTTAGTTAAAGTTTAATTTCTTCACATATTTTAAATTTAACTATTCCATTTTTGTGGAAAATTGATCTTTTTGGATAGAAATTTAATTTTCCTGTTTGAAAATTAATTTCTTTGGTTGAAAGTTTTACTATTTTGTTGAAAGTTCGGTCTTCTTTTGGTAGGAAATTAATTTTTGTATCTGGAAATTGAAATATTCTGTTTTTGGTAGAAAATTGATCTTTTTTAGTTAAAAATGTATATATTTTGTGGAGAATTTATCATTTTGATATAAAATTAGATGCTCAGTTGCAAATTCAACTATTTAGTTAAAAAATAATTTTTGTATTTGAAGATTTATCATTTTAGTAAAAACTGAATTTTATAAACTGAAAATTGAACCATTTCATTTTTTGTTAAAACATTTTATTTTTGATAGAAATTTAATCTTTTTGTTTGAAAACTTATCTATTTGGTTGAAAGTTCATTTTTTTTGAAAACGTAATCATTTTGATGGAAATTCTTTTTTTTTTCTTAATGAATTTTTCTTACTAAAAATTTAACTATTCTATTGTTCATGTAAAATTTATGTTTCCTATTAAAAAATTCAGGGCATTATATTAAAAATTCGTCTTTTATGTAGAAAAGTCATCTTTTTTGTTAAAAAATAAACTGTTTGGTTAAAAATTTGGGTTTTTTTCTGCAGAGTTATTTATCTAATTAAAAATATAATTATCATGTTGAACATTTCTTTAAAAAATTAAATATTCGTTTGAAATTTTATATTTCTTGCTTTTTCTTGAAAATTAATTTCTTTTGTTGAAAATTTTTTTACTTTTGTTCGAAACTTGCATTTTCCGGTTTCAAAATTCAATTATATAGATGCAAAATTCATATTATTTTAAAAAATTAAAATTTTTCGATTTAAAACTGAACTGTTTTGCAGGAAATTTGTCTTTGCGCTTTAAAATTTATCATTGTGGATAATGTTTTTAGTATTACAATCACTATTTTTGGTTGGAAATTAGTCTATTTTGTTTCAGGATTCAACCAATCTGTTGAAAATTATAATCTTTTTGTTTATTTAAACTATTTGTGTATGAAAAATAAAATATTTTTTGTGAAATTTCAATTATACTTCTTTTGTAGATAACTTATTTTTTTATGGAACATTCATCACTTTGGTCGTTTGAACTATTCTGCTGAAAATTCCTTTTTTTATTGTAAATCAATTTTTTTCAATAAAAATTGAGTTCTTCCATTTTGGATTTAAAATTCATCTTTTAGGGTTGAAGACTCAATCACATATTTCGTTGAAAATTCGTGTAATTTACATATTTTTTCCGTGATGCGCTATATGACATTTGACATAACAAGTGTTGAAAATAAATTAGAAACAAACATTTTTTATAACATTATTGATCTGCAGGTGTAAGGTTGTTTTCATATCAAAATGAAAAATTCAGAACGGTCAGAGAAATAAAAAATTGATCAAAGAAAAGTTACGAAAATAAATCAGGAAATTTTGAAACCGGAATTTTATATCAAAACTATGATCAAATATATCTTGCAATAATTTCTACTTCTAAGCTCGTTTCCGAGAAACCACTTGTTTAATTATGCTCATGTCTCTCAGCCGCAGTGACATTTTTAAAAATCTTGAATGTCAGATTTTTAAACGCGCTTGCATATGTTTTTATCACCATGTTGAAATTTGCAACACACTTTTGTATTACAATTGCACAGTATAATTGCAATATGTTTTCTCGTAATCATAAATTTCGCGAACCACGTGGCCCTCGCCACAATTGGATTTTGCCAACCCGCACATAAAGTATGCAAAATATATTTTCCGCAAACTGTACTGTCGCGATTCAGTGAGAACAAATGCGCATGTAATGAAACGTTATTCTTAATTCCCTTAATCATGCAAATGCTTTTTTTCCATTCTTTTGCACACTGCCCACAAATAGTGTCACGACATGGATTTAGAGACATGTCTGTCACGTGAGGCGATAAATTATAGATCGAGACCTAACACTTATGCAGCAGTGATTGCGCCTGCAGATGAATATTAATTAATTTCACTATGCAAATTATTAATTATCACAATTTACCTTCCT
>JAAAKG020132915.1:0-14348 GCA_010014905.2 Druon quercuslanigerum
GAAATTAATAATCAATATTTTTAAATATTGATTTTCGACCATGTCGATAAAATCCATTAACATCAAATAATTTATTTTATTTTTTGTTAAGAATTCAACTCTTTTTGTTAGAAAGTGAACTATTATTTTGGTTGAATTAAACTGTCCCTAATATAAAATAAAAATCTTTCTGGTTGAAGTATCAAATATTGTTTTCTTGAGAATTCATCATTTTTTGTAGAATGGTCATGGTCATGGTAAGAGGTCAACTATTTATTAAAAATCATTTTTTATGTTTGTTGCAAATTTTACTATTAAGTTGGAAATTCATCAAAATTGCATTCTTTTACTTGAAGATTCATCTTTTCGTTTTGAAAGATTAGACTTGAAGTTGAACCACTAAAAAATATATAAACAGTATTTCCTGGAGCTTGAGCTATATTTATAAAAATTCCATGGAATATAACGAGATTTCAACTTTTTGAAGGGGTTTGAAAAAACTCATGATTTCAGAAAATTGCAAAGATTTTAAAAAGATATCTAGGATATCGATTAAATGTAAAATTTATATAATTTCAAGAGATTCCAGCGACTTTCTAGAGAACCATATGTAATAAATGAAATTAAATTAAATTTCAAGGGGCTTCCATGGGGTTCATCATATTTAAGTGATTCATATGGGGTTCAGGGGATCTAAAAGATTTCAACCGATGTCAAAGCTTTGAAAAGATTTCTCCTTATTTGATGGGAGATAATATATTGTATACCAGATTTCAAAACTTCGTTAACCCCTTAATTTAATATTAAAAAAATTGTACGACATTATTTTGAATTTCTCAAATGAATGCGAGGCCTATGGGTTTTTTTTATAGTATTTATAAAAGTATTATTCGCGTATCTTCCCTGCTCAGAATTGCAAACGACATTTTTCAATCCCCCTAAATTTCAATTAAGTGCTTATTAAATTTGCATAATTTTAAATTAAAATCGTTGAATAATAAAGAATTTGAAACGAAAGTCAGAAAAAACTTTAAGGGTAGCAACGTTCAGGCTGGAAAACGCGGCTGATGCACCTTATTGGCTTATTCGTGCTCCATAGGCGATATGCGGCTTAAGTCGCCTGAACTTGACGGTGGTACGATTGAGAGCGACCTAGAAAGGATTCAAAAGACATTTTTCCGTTCACCCACGTATAACGCGGTCTCGCCGCGCCGTGAACGCGGAGGCAGGCGCATAACGTGAAACGTCGTAATTGAGATGGCACGAGTTGGTTAGGAGTGTGAGAGAGAGGGGGGCGGGAGAGACTTGCGCCGAAGAAGAAGAAGAGAACGAGACCAATGTGGCAAAGAGAAAAAGAGATGGAGGATGGACAGGGGGCCACATATATAATCATATATACATGCATATATATAATGCAGGAGCAGCGGGAAGCTACGTCTATAATACGGAGAAAACTCTTGGTAAAAGGAAAGAGGCCTCTCTGTCTACCTTGCCTTTCCAATCGAATCGAATGCCCCTCTCGCCTTTGTCATTTTCTCTTTGTCCTCGTTTTCGGTATTCTTTCCTTCCCCCGTCCGTCTATGTTCCATCAATCTCTTTTTCCATTTTTTCTCCCTCCAATCTCTTTTCCCGTCTTTCTCATTTCAGTCCCTTCCCTCTGTACTCATTCTAAGATTCTGAAATATTATTCAGATTCAAGCTTTCAATATGGGAGAATTTCGAATTTAAAAAATTGGTAGTTGAACAATAATTTGCCATTAGGGGAGTTGGAAGCAGGCCCTCACTTCGAAATTGAATTGCCCAATTTTACTCGATTAATAACAGATTTACATCTTTATCAGGATCCTGTTTTGAATCAAGTCTGTATTCTGAGGAAAAAGGTGGCTAATTTTAATACTATTTTTTTTTGATTCTAACACGAGTACCCCGAAAAAAAGTTTTACACAAGTAGTATTGAAATTAGCCAAGTTTTCACTTCGAATATAGATTTGATTTGAAGTAGGAATAGTCCCTAAGGTGGAGTAAAATGAGGCAATTCAATTTTGTGATTAGTGCTTGGTTCCAAGATTCTTCAAAGTCTTTAAATTTGAAAATTGTTATTCAAATACTTTTCCTATTAAGCAATGTTTATTTGCAAACCTTCAAAGCGTCAAAATTTGAAAAAAGTTTAACGAAATAAGTTTAAAAATGAGTGATATCAGATTGAAAAATTTATAGTTTTAATATTTAAGAAATATCAACTTTCAGATTTGATTCTTGGTCGAGACCGGGGAAACTGAACATTTCACATTCGTACAATATTGATTTTTATAAATTTTAAACACTTTCCAAATCTAAAATTGTGACTTATTCCATTTACAGTTTCAGTTTCCTCTTTTTTCATCTTTCTCACTGATTGTCAGTCCTTTTTTATTTCTTTCTCATTCCAATCCCTTTTTCCTTCCTTCTCACTCAATCTCTTTTTCCTTCTTTCTCCCTCTGGTCTCTTTTTACCTTTTTCACCCTCTATTCTTTCTTTTGCTGGCTCTCTCCTGTCCTCTCCTTCCTCTCATCCCTCGTCTCTTTTTCCCCCGAGCTCACTCCGGCTCACGAGAAGAACTGAACTTAGCCATTCTCCCTCCCTTGCTCTCTCGCTCTCTCCTCCTCATCCTTTCTCTCTCTCTCTTCCTTCATACCTCGTCCTCATTGCCCTCTGACTTCCCCTAGCATCCTGCCTACCACCCTAGCCTCTTGGTTCTCTGCGTTTCGATCTGCCTCTCCTACCTTCCTTTTACTTCTCCTCTCCTCCCTCTCCTCGTATTCGCCTTTTCTCCTTCACCTTCTCCTTCTACTTGTCCGTTTCCCACCTCCCCCTTTCCTGTGTACGCTATTTCGCTCTCGCCACTGCCTGTTCCCTAAGGCAACCCTCTTGTCTTTCTCCCTTCTCCGACCATTCGTTCCTTCACTTTACCGTTCCCCACATCCTGTTCCTCGCAGAGAGAAAGTGAGAGGAAGATATTACTAGGCAAAAGGTTAGAGAGAGAGGGAGAGATCGAAAATGGTTCGTCGGTCGATCCCTCTTCTTGCTCGTCCTCGGCTTACTTGCACAAAACCTCCTGCCTTCGCTTCTATCGATTTTTACAGTAGGTGGCAAAAGCAGACTAAGTGTAGCGACTCTAGCGTGTTTTCTTGCAGTTAATGCTTTTCCTTCAGAATTATTGTAGATTTCAGGAAATTGTCCAAATTTTCTTAGCACTCAATTGTTCTTCATTTAAGTTTTACTTAATATCAGGTGAAATTACCTGGGTGTCCTATGTACCGGAAAAACGGTTTTTTTTTTAACCGGGGAAAAACTGAAAAATTTCTAAAGCACTGGTTTCAAATCATTTATTTACGAGTTAAATTTTATTTTTAAATACATTATTTAATGCCTGACCCCTTTCAATTTAAAAGCATTTAAAATTGACAATATAGAAGTCAATCTACCAGAATGAAATCATTTAGATTTAAGCTTTTAAAATTATAAAATTTTGTAATCAAAACATTTATGATTAGATAATATCAAATTTATTGGTTGGAAATTTAATTATGTTTATTTCAAGATTTTAATTTTACAATCGAAATAAGTACAATATTCTATCCAACAACTTAAACTTTTAAGTATCGCTATATATCAATCAATGTAATTGATATTTCACCAAAAAAATAGTTTAATTGGAAATAAAAAAAACAGTTGGACTTAACCAGCAAAGACGAATTTTCAACAACGTAAATATGTTTTCAACCAGTTAGTTATATTTTCAACCAAATTTTCTAATTTTCTAGTCAAAACTACGATTTTTTTTTTTTAGAAAAGTTGAATTTTCTACTCCACAACTGAATTTTCAACCAAAAATTTAAGTTTTTGTATTTTTAGTTATATTTTTAACAAAAAATATGAATTTTCTACACAAAGATTTGAATTATAAAATCTGAAAGATAAATTTTTAAGAAAATAGTCGAATTTTTGATCAAACAACAAATTTTTTATTTAAGAATAAAAGAGAATGTCCATCAAATTGTTGAATTCCTAAGCCAAAAAGACGAATTTTCTATGAAAACGTTGAACTTTCAACCAGAGAATATGAATTAACAACAATGCAGTTCATTCACAACTAATCAGTTGAATTTTCGCCAAAATATAGTTAAAATTTTAGTTGAAAAAAATTAATTTTTAACGATCAAAAAAAAATAATTCTCAATAAAAATTATGAATCTTCAAGAATAAGAAATTTTAATAAAGTATTTTAAATTTCAATCAACTACTTGAATTTTCAACGAAAAACATAATAATTGATAGTTTAACAAAAAAATATTTTAATTAAAAATTAGAAACATTCGGGTGTAACCAACAATGTTCGAATCTTCAACAAAATACTTGATTTATAACAACAAAAAATGATTTTCTACCAAACAATACGAATTTTCAACAAGTCATATATCTATGTAACCGAACAGTTAAATTTTCCACCAAATGTTTGAACCTATGAACCGAAATTGCGAATTTTTTATGAGACAGTTGAGTTTTTAGCCCAAAACTGAATCTTCCAGAAAAAAACTAATTTTTAATCGAAACAGATTAATTTTTTAATGAAACACAGTTGCAATTTTAACCAAAAAAGGTGACATTTTTGCATACTTTTTTAGATCTCTAAAGTGAGTTCCAGGCATGTAGAATAATAATTTTTCCCTTTTAGTTTTTTGGCTTCAATTATAATTCTATAAGTTCAATTTTATTGACCACTACCCGTGTAATAAATTAACGGGAGATTTGCGTCCAGTTAGGGCATTGTCCCGACCGCCTAATTAAGACGGTATTTTCGGGCCCGCATCGAGTTCAGGTGCTGGCTAGCCCGTCAGGACGAAATATTATTTTTTCTAATTCCTAACTGGAATATTTTTGGCACATTTTCAAAAAAATCCAGATTATTTAAAAATAACTAAAATGAAAAATGGGCGCTACACCGCTGTGGTCACCTGGGGTCCAAATGATCCAAAGCTGATTTCATGGCTACTTAATCTTTATATTCAAATTTTTTTTCTCATAATAAATTCTAATTTAACAAAAGAAAATTAGCGTGTCATAAAGACCAGGCCTTAAGGTATGCACAGAAAACTGTTACGACGAGATATCAGTCACTGGACCCCATGTGACCGTTATGTTATTATTATTCTGTGGTGTGACCTCGAACGGGTTAAAAAAATGCATTTTTTCCTCGTCATCTAGTATCTAGTCATCTTTCTCGGGTGCTGGCTAAACCGAAATACTAAAAAAATTCAAGCTAAAATAAAAAATAAAAATTGAACAATCAAAAACATGCATTATTTCCCTCATCGCCTAGTCAGTCCTTGTGAACCCTATTCGGGTGCTGACTAGCCTATCAGGACCAAAAAATGGCCAACTATCCAAATATTTATTTACACATTTGCAAAAATATCCAAGGAGTTAAAGAGTGTGAAAATTTAAAGATATACATTTTAAAAAATTAATTGTTTGTTCTTATCACCTAGACTTTAGAGTCAGACAGTCTAAAATTATTTTTAACGTCATCCATCTTAAATAGATTTTTAAAAGACCGACTGTCTAGCGCTAGATTAGCTCGTCCAAACTAGGGTTGGCCAAAGCAAGAACGTTAAATTTCTACTCAGCGCCATAATAGACCGCCTTAATAGCGCCACATTTGCGGTCCATACGGTCTACCCTGTCCCGAATAGTTTCCAATAAGCTTCTACACGGGTCCTAAGAAGGTATCGCAAAAAATAACAAGAGAATACTTAAGATTCAATATGAGTAATCCATCTCAAAAATTTCTTGAAATTGACTTCTCACAATCGCTGCTCTTCTTAACTACATAGCATCTCGTATTATTACTTAGTGACTCGAGGAGTGAAAGTTTTCGCGGGAATACCGCTGCAATTCCGTTAGAATTGCAAATCGGATCCCGCAATAACGCGATACTTCTGCCCTTGATAAACGCTTTTAATTAAGCAAATTTTCGCAGTCCTGACGTGATACGGTTGACCGTCGCTTTCATAGTGTGGAAGCCACTTTTACCTTTGCATTTCTGGAAGATTCGGTATTTTATATAAGTTTGGTCACTTTGCGATTCTTCAGCTCACTTGTCCAGCCTGAAACCCGTTTGATAAAAGGAAATTAAATTCACGTAATTAAAAAAGTTAGGTTTTATACTGTATCCACTTTGATTCTCTTTTGCGAATCTCGATAATTCGTTAAATGAGAATAAATGATTTGGTAGTATGCTTCTTGCAAAATTTTCTTTTAGAAGATGCATATTGAGTATCTAGCATCCTGGAAATTCTTGAAGCCTTGGAAAAGTCCTTGAATTTTTGTTTACCTAGAAAAACCTGGAAAAGTCCTTTGAATTTTTTATCAGGTTCCTGGAAAATTTTGTTTTGTTTGAAAATAGAATAACAATTTTCTTAACAATACATTGTTCATTTTATCACGGTGAAAAATTATGAAGCTACAATCGAACAAATTTAAAACTTCTCATTTATTTCCGTTTTTTGTTCATCTTTAACAATAATTAGTTGGAGTAAAAAACCTGGAAATCAGGGAAAAGTCAGAACATCTCTATCAGAGCCCCTTTAAAGAATTGTCAAGGATAATAAATTCGAATTTTTTTATTTTATTTGAATTTTTGTAATTTGTTTGATAAAGATTGTATGTCAAAATGTTACAAGATTCAAATTCTGGTTATTGAATATTAATAATCTGGGAAAATAGAAAATTTATCCAAGAAAAATTAAGTAAAAAAAAACTTAAGGCCTGGTTGCAAATTCAACAATTTTGTTTAAAATCATCATTTTTTGTTTGAAGATTCATCCTTTCAGTTGAGAATTAATTTTATTGTTGAAAATTGAACTGTTTTTGGTAGACATCCAATATTTTTTGTTTTAAGGTATTTGGCTATAAATTTAATTATTTCATTGAAGACTCAAAGATTTTGTTAAGAAGTAATTATTTTTGTACGAAAATACAACTGTTTTGTTGAATATTCTTCTATTTGGACAAAAATTCGTCTTTTTGAATTAAAAATCCATTTTTTTTTGTTACAAAATTAAACTGTCATCTGAAAAATTAAATTATTTGGTGGAAACCCAACTAATTTTTGTTAAAGCTTAATCATTTTTGTTGGAAAATTCGATCATTTGGTTGAAAATTTTATCTTTTCAGGTTGTAAATTATATTATCTTATCTTAAAAATTCGATAATTTCGTAAAATGTCAACCAATTGCATTAAAAAAAAGCTGATTACATTGTCATTTATTTGATTATATCAATAGCAACAAATTATTGGATTTAAAAATTGTTATTGCAATTTTCTTAAATTTGAAAATATTACATACTTCGAAATATTTTCGATTGCATCGTCGTGATCTTTCACCGTAATATGATGAGCAATCGCCAAAGCCGTGTTTTTGACCATAAAAACATATTTTAGGGTTATCTAAAGAATTTCGCACGACACTTTTTTGGTTTTTACTAGAACTAGAATTTCCACTATGTTTCGTGAAAAGTATTTCCTGGAAAATTTTGAAAAGTTCTGAAATTTTTTAAAAAGAAAGATGATTCAATTTATTCGCTGCTATAAGCAATTGCAAAGATTTCCTAAACAATCTGATACCAATCAAGTTTTGTCGCCTAAATGTGAACTGAATTAATAGAATCCAATAAAAAATTGTTGTTATAATTCAACTTTTTTGGATATAAAATCCGTCCTTTCGGATTAAAAATGTATCCGCTCTGGTAGAGAAGTCATCTTTCTTGATTAACAGAATTTTTTTTGAAAATTCAGCTTTCTTAGATGACAATTCAATTGTATTCTAACAAAATGCTTCTCTTTGGCTTTAAAATTCAACTTTTTAGTTGAATTTTAATCTTTTTTGTTTGAAAACTTGATCATAGGGTTGAACATTTATCTTTTTTAATTCAAAATTAAACTATTTGGTTAAAAATTCAACTATTTTTTGGAAATTATTGGTCTTTTTTTTTGAAGATTTAACTGTTTTTTTAAAATTCATCCTTTTTGGATAAAAAATGAATCCCGTTGAATTGAAAATTTATCTTTCTTGGTTAAAAATGAAATACTTTTATGAAAATTAAACTGTCTTCTGAAAAATTTCTTTCTAGCTTGAAAATTTAACTATTGTGTTGAAAATTCGTCTCTTTAGCTTGAAATGAATGTATTTTAAAAACAAATATTTCATATTTGAGAATTAAACTATAATGATGTCGATTTTAATGTAAAATCTTTTTTGGTTGTAGTATCAGCTTTTATATTTCTCTTTAAAAATTAATTTTTTTGATTAAAGATTTATCTCTTTAGTTAAAAATTTAATTGTTTTCTTGAAAATTTGTTTTTTTCTGTTGTTAAAAATGTAACCCTTTGTTAGAAATAACAATTTTTTTCTAAAAAATTCAACTTTTGGAAAAAACCTTAATCTGCTATTTTGTTGAAAATTGGTCGTTATTGGATGAATTTAACTGTATTTGATT
The DNA here is from genome assembly GCA_010014905.2 of Druon quercuslanigerum. Classification (NCBI taxonomy): domain Eukaryota; kingdom Metazoa; phylum Arthropoda; class Insecta; order Hymenoptera; family Cynipidae; genus Druon; species Druon quercuslanigerum. Next base: position 8,519 of record JAAAKG020132915.1, read on the forward strand.
TAAAATAAAATCCTTGTTTGATTGAGATATCAACTATTGTAATTTTCGTTGAGAATTCAAATCTTTTTGATGAAAATTGAACTGCTTTTGTGGAAGATTGATCCTTTATTTGAAAATTGAACTATTTTTAAATTTATTCTTTGTTGTTGAAAACTTGTCTGATTTTGTTAAGTTCAAATGTTTTTAATTAAAAATGAAAATATTTTTTGGATGAAGTATTAACTATTGTATTTTTCGTTGATTATCTTCTTTATTTGAATACTCGGCCATTTGGTTCGAAATTTATCTTTGAAAGTTGATGTTCAACTATTTAGTTACAAATTCAACTGTTTTGTTGAAAATTCGTCTCTTTCGCTTCAAAGGTCAACTATTTAGTTAACAATTCACCTATTTTTGAGAAAATATCTTTTCGAGATTCAAATTCTACGATTTTTTAAAACATTCGATTCTTTTTTTTAGAAATTCATATCTATATTACACCAATAATATATATTTTAGGCTGTAAAGTCTGATTATTGGTTGTATCATTCACATTTATTGAAAACTATTATCTTGATAATATGATAAATTTTAAAAGAACTCAAATTATAAACGATCAAAATTGAAGAAACTTTTCGGACATTGGTCTCCAACTGAAACCTTTAATATTTCTGCATTATTTGGTACCCTAAGTATTGTAGCCTAAGTTATATATGATAAAAACTCAAGTTGTTTCAAAGCAGATTACCCCGTTGAAAAAATCTTCTGGCGCTGATCCGGCCCAGACGCAACCGTCTGGTTTTCAGTCTTTACGCTGACCAGATAGTCTGGCCTGGGCCTGGCTAAAAGTGTAACGTTTTTTTTTCGCTAGCCCCAAGCCATTCCATATGGTCAATTGGTCAGCTACTAATTGTTGGCTGTTCAGCCACTAGTTAATGGCTGATTCGCCCCTTGTTGCATGCATGTCAGCCGCTGGCTGAACTCCTTTATGTTTTTAATGGAGTGGATAAAAAATCATACTTCACTATAAGTGCATTTTGCTGATCAGCCTCAAACCTGAACCTTCAACTTTTGCGAAATATGTTCCAAAAAAAATTTACTGATCGAACTTGGTACTTTTGTAGTCTTTGATTAGTGATCAGCGCCAGTCCTGGGCCAGACCAGATCTTTCAGACAGAAGAAAGAATTTTTGGTTCTTGTCTCGCTGATACCGATTAGACTGGACTAGTTAAAGTCATATCTGCGCAAAACTAGCGCCAGGTCTGAGCCAGAGCTGATCTTCCAGACGAGACAGTTTTAAGATAAAGTTAGACCTGCACGAGACCTGGAATCCAAATACCATTCAATTCTTCCACGCGTTTATCTATTAAAAATAATAAGGTAGCAAAAACGCTAAAAAAATAATAAAACAAAATCACTATCTCCCTGAAATAGTAAGAACATTAACAGAATGAAAATCGTCTAAGTCTATCGCATAGCAGTATATCTTTTCTCATTTATTATTGTCCATACAAGCATCAGCCTGCAGAATTCAGTTCGGTATAATGTAGACTTGTTGACTGTAGTTGGAGAATTCAGATTATTTCATCATTCCTTGCCTTTACGGCCTTACAAATCACCACATTCTATGTATCTCTATCTCTAAACGATCTTATATTGAAGTGCAGTACGAAAGTGAACCGATCATCGAGGTTCTTTCTGTAGTCTTACCTGCATGCGATACCATACCATAATTGAGTTCTAAAGAGAAAATATTCGTTCAAGAACGAGAATAATCTCGACTAATCTCTCGAGAATGTTTCTTATTAGAATTTATGAATATTTTAAGATTTTTTACTTTAAAAAATTACTACTTAGGGGAAACATCCAAGCAAATAGATAAAAGTTGCATAGGATTTAACTCCATCTTTTTAAAAAAATAGAGATTTTTGTTTTTAAATAAATCTTGCATAATCATTTGAATATTTTTACAGGCAAAAATATCATAATAATTGTCAATAAGCTGTATTAAACATTGTTATTTGACACGGTCAAAGCACGATTTTGACACCATGACAGAATACGCAATTCTAGATCATTATATAATTTATCAGTCGTATACTTACAATTAAAATCAGTTTATTAAGCAAATTATATTTAAAACTATCATTATTTCATAAAAATCATAAAAGGGTAAATTTCTGACATTTTTTTATCTCTGATATTCCACCTGACTTTTGATGACAGAAAAGCGCAAAACGTGTACATACCTTAGCATCTTTTTCGAATAAATCCTTAACACAGCTAAAACTTCTGGGCGTTTTAATAACCACAAATTTGATTGCTTTTTTGTTTGTTTATTGTCTACATAAACTTTGAGACTCTAACTAAACAAAGAAACGCAAATTTTAACTTGAAAGAACTGCAAAACAGCCGAAGAGTTGCTAATCTGACAGCGAATTTTTTACAAATTTTCGATTGTCCGCTCTTGGTCATCTGCTGTTGGAAATTTTAATTTAAAAAGCAAGAGTGTTGTTCAGATCAAAAATTAATTTTTTGCTTTCTCATATTAATTAATTATATAATACTTCAATGAAACTTCGTCAGAAAATAAACCTTTGCTTAAATGTTGAAAAACGGTGAAAAATATTAAAAAGTGATGGAGGAACGTCTTATAGTATGTTTCTTTGATTCAAAGAAATTCAGGTAAATTAATTTTTTACGTTCCAATGCAATTTTTTCTTTAAATGAAAATAATGTTATTTATCTGTTTTTTAACAGAAAAAAAATGAATTTTCAACGAAGAAGATTAATTCTCTATAAAAAAAATACAAATTCGCAAACAAAATTTACAAGAATTTTCAACAACAAAAATTGACATTTAAAGAAAAAAACAAATTTACAACAAAATACTTAAATTTTCAACCAACCAGATGAGTTTCCAATGAAAATGAGGAATCAATAACCAAAAGAATGAATTTTTAACCAAGTAGATGAATTGAAATTTATCCAATTTCGCCAAGAAAATTAATTTTTTACCAAAAAATACAATATTTAAAAAAAATAAGTGAATTTTCATACACAAAATTGATATTTCAACTAAAAAACGTTAAATTGAAAAAAAATAAATAAAAAAATTGCAACCAAATAGTCCAATTTTTCATCAAGCAGATAAATTTCCAACGCAAATGATGAATCATTAACCAAAAAGGATTATTTTTTAACAAAGTAGGTAAAATTCTTAGACAAGTAGTAAAATGTTCATTAAAAAAGATAAATTCCGAATAAAAAGTGTTCTAGTTGATACGGTAACCAAACGAATAATTTGAATTTTTACGCCAGAACAGTTGAATTTTCAAATAAAGGATTAATTTGTAACAAAGTAGTTCAACTTTCAACCAAGTAGTTGAGTTTTCTGTAAAAAATATGAATTCTCTACAGTAAATGCATAGAGCGACTTCAGGAGCTTTTATTAATTAATATTAAACGATCCATTTTGATTTATGATTCATCTGTTAAAACGACTGTTTTTCGGTAAAAATGACTGATTTTACATTCAAGGCATGTTTAATTAATTTAAACAGTCAAATTTTTACTGATTTAAATTTAGAGTGTCATTTGCCATCTTTTTTCAATATCATGTTCTATTGCCTTTTGAACATTTTTTGAATTTTTGTGCAGATTAATTTCAAAAAACAAATGAAAAACAATGTCTTTCATATTTTTCTCTGAATGTGAAATCAGAATCCCCACCCCCCCCGTGTTTGAGTTTTACGAAAGGTATGAAAGTGTTTAAATGCATACAGGTTACAGCTTTCGTTTGTAATGCACGATATTGTTTGTTTTCCCTGAATAAATTCAATGCGTAATTTTTTAACTTCGTTACATTATTGCAAAAAATGATTCATATATATGTGCCCACTGCCAGTATACCTGCAGTTTATCCACCTGCAGACGTGACACGTAAACACGTTTGTATACAAATATACGACTTAAGGAGGACAATACAGGCAAAAGTTCGAGTCTTCTCTAGTAACTGCTTACTTCTTACTACTAACTACATAGTCACAAGCAACACTTGCGTAAAAATGAATGCGTGTATACTGTATGTTCAATGTTCATGACTCGGCCCATTAATCTGCAGAGATTGTCTGCACAGTCCACTTTGAGCCTGACTCACCATCCGCTCGTTTCCTTTCCTCTCTCTGAATGTTTCTCTCTCACTCACTTTTTATCTCTCACACTCTCCCATTCTCTCACTCCCTTCTTTTTTACTTTCTCCATTCCCCTCGTTCATTAGAGTTCCTCTCTTCCTCCCTCGAAAAGTAGTTTACCCTCTCCTTATCAATCCATCTCCGTTTTTCTGACTCCCCTTTCCTCCCAGTGGCCTTTTTTCCTTTTCTCTTCTTTCCTCTCTCCTTGAAGGTATTACTTTTATCTCACTTTTTCTCTCTCTTTCTTCTCTCTCTTTCGCTCATTCCTTCTCTGTCTCTCCTGCAGCTCTCCTCGCTCGCTCACCATTCCCCTTATCTCTCGAGTTTCTCATTGTCTGAAACGACCATCTGTCCCCGGCTTTTTCATCCTCCGCTTTCATCCCTTCGCTCCCTTGCACAAAGAGACTCTCTTATTTCCCGTTTGCCCTCCACCCTTTCTCCCAGGACTCGGTAGTCGGTTCTCGGTTCTATCCGCTCTCCTCTTCTTCGTCCCGCACCTTTCATCCACACTGGATTATTCCCGGGCACGACTGAAAATTCGAAACGTGCAAACCTGATAACTGCTAACTCCCTTGGAAAAATTTCCGTTTTCTGTCTGTAATAATCACGGAATTCAGTCAATCGCTCAGCCCTTAGTCTTTAGTCTTTAGGTTTTAGGTTTTGACTTTAATGGTGAAATCAGAGGGTGATTTCGCTTAATCGTTGTTTTGTAAACTGAAAATTGATTTTCTTGGCCTTGGGGTCACAAAGGGAGGGAAATTATTTTAAAGTCTTCATGGAAGTGGATTTGGCCGAGAGTGGCACGAGATTTTCAACTATTGCATTTATTTTTAAAGCATCCGTATTTAAAAATACTGTAAAAGACCGAAGAAAATCTGAAGAATTTCATCTATTGTTCAATGCCTAGGCATTGAAAGAAACCTTTAAAATAATTTTTAAAAAATCTTAAAAACTTTTACTCAAAATAATTTTTTTTAATTCATGTTGCATTCTGTGCACACGAAGAATATTCAGAAGAAGAATCCTTTTACATGAACGATTTTACCCCTTAGAAAATTATTTCTTTTAAAATTTAAATGAAAGAAACCGTTTCGTCAATATAAGCTTGTTCATTTAAATTAGAAATATTTTCAAAATGCAGAAACTAATGTTAAACTCAATTTTAAATTAAAGAAAAATTTGTATTGAAGAAAAACGATTTCTTTGCACCAAAGCAATTTTTGTAACTCAAGAGAAATTTCTTTGGATCCAAGAAGCTCTTCATTGGCTAAAAGTCAATTAATATTTTTGTTTAATTCTTGAAAGATTTAAATATTTTTCGGGATTTCAGAGCCTTTTAGGACATTTAAAAGAGGAAAAAAACCAAAAACACCAAATAATTGGTATAAATTTATAATATTATTAGACTACTTCTGATTAATTAAAATACATTGTTTCAACAGACATCAAATTTGAATTCTTATATTTGAATCTTTAATTCAAAATCTTGAATTTCCGTACACAAATTTATTTAAAAAATTAAAAATTAAAAAATAAAATAATAAGAATAATAATGAATAAATAAAATATAAATAAAAAAGTTTTTCATTAAAGAAACATTTTCTTTTTTTTCAATATATTTTTTAATGGAAAAAGTTTTTTTTTCATGTCAATTTAGT
>JAAAKG020132916.1:0-14347 GCA_010014905.2 Druon quercuslanigerum
TACACTGCTCTGGTGCAGAGCAAAAGATGCATTCGTGTAACGTTGCTCTGCTCTAGTGCAGTGCAACTTGCGTATTCAACAGGGTATAGCGGTTTTAATCTCTAAGTCTCTTGTACACAGTCTAGCCGTTGACGAATAGATCATAAATATTTAACCTCCGATTCTGTTGACTAATTTGCAAGGTTTTACTCCTGTAGTTGCTCAAGAAAGCGAAGGTAAAATTCGGAGAATAGAATATTTCTCAACAATGTGAGGCTTCAGCCGGAGGCTTGGAAAAACTTTAAAAATAAAGTTCTAAGGTTTCATAAATCTGACATGTAGAAGATCACAAAAAAAAGTGTCTTGTGTTGACAGCTTCTCAGGATACTATGCAACTGGGCTCTCGTGAAGCGAACTTAACTAAATAAAATTCCAATAACTTGGAATTTTGTTCTTTTAGAAGTGAACTATCGGGCAAGTTCCAGAAGTTTTATACTCTGGGCTGCTTCTACCAATTCACTTCTGTGATCTGCGCTTTTCAGCTACAAGATCAAAAACCCTGTTTTTTGGTTCAGTTCCTCTTTTAGAGACTTACTCCAGCTCTCCCTTCTCGATCTTATGTAACGTTGTTGAAGAGGGAGTATCTGGAGTTTGCGATATAGAGTTTCTCTTGCGGGATGCTGCTTTTCAGAAGGATCACACAGGAAATAATATTTTTGCCTACTTACAGGAAACCCTTGTAACTCAAAGGTTACAACTGCCCCAAAAATTGAGGCGCAACAATAATTAAAATGATACAAACGAAACCAAGGTCAAAGAATACATAAAGATCGAATCGGAGACATATGAAGGTAAATGAAGTGACGATATTATGTGAACTAAATAATCTGAAATTTTTTTTATTGCGACGCCCTCAATTTTTCCTCACGATGTAATTTTTGTCTAGAGTGAGTCGTTGTTTTTTGTCCCGGTTGTTCCTGTTGGAATTTCTTGCTTCATTCTTCTCGCTGAAGCTCTATTCAACGGTGATGGGCCATTCTTGAGCCGGTGTCCATTTGTTGTATCAAGCCATGTTCTCTCTTGTCTCATTCGTAAGCTGCTGTTTGGGAAATATCAACCCTTCTAGCCTCGTCCTCCCCTTCCTTCTGCATATTTTTCCTGTTAGGCACACGATAAAGGGCTTTGATCTCATCCGTGAAGTTGTCGACATTTGTGACTGCTTCCTCTTCTTTTTTCCTTTGTTTTGATATTTGCGAACTCCTCGCATGTCTTTTATTTTTGTGTAAAAAGACTTCCTCTATTAGGGTATCGTGTCTGCTTTTCTTAACGGCAGAAACACCCCTTTTCCACTGAGCTTCACTTTCCTCCCTAGTGACATCCATTCAACGGCATTCCGTGTTATCAAGATTTGCGAACTCCGGTCCTGGAGCTTCCGCCGCCATGGTTTCCTCAGTTTCGTCGAAAATCAGGCTCATGGTGCGAATTTTATGCATCACCTCATCTGCTACCTCTCTCTCTCTCTCTCTCGTTTAATTTTTCTTAATCCTGGCTTGCTGCTGATGTTGAGGGTTGAGGTGACTCACTTTGTACCGCAGATAAAAGTTCCCATGGATCATTGAAGTTGGTAGCCGTCGTCAACGCGAGATCACTCATGCGTGATAGGAATTCTACTTCATTTTCCTCAAGTGTCATCACCTCTGACATTGAGTTGATCTTCTCATGGGTATGTTATTCGATAGTGATAACTTCCGCTGTTGTTTTCTGCGGTATGCAGTCTTCCTCCAGAGTGATCACTTCCGGGGTCTCCGGTCGTGTGAAGGTACTCGCGTCGGTAGTGGTGAAACGTCTTACAAAATTCGTCGCCCACCCTTTCCCGACAGCCATGTTGATTTTCCTAGGAGCTTTCCTTCTTCACGGTTTCTCTTTTTTCTTCATTTTATTGCTTCCCAGTTTGGAGAACTCGTCTCGTAGTCGTGGAAAATTAATTCTGCCGTGATTTCCTCTTTTTTGTCCTCATTGCACTATACCGGCAGGCATGGTCTTAAGTCAATATAACTTGTGCTGGCGTTGGGCATTTTGAGGGCTTTCGGTTTAGAACTGACCTACCCGACTTTTCTGGAGGCCCTTTTATACCGGACTTGCCTTAGGACGTCGCTTTTCACATACCCTCTCTCAGCTTTTCCGACACACATACTTTCGGAGATCGTTTGCGTGGTACTGTCCCCTCTTTTTTCGTTTTCTGTGCCGCTCAGGATGTATCGTTTTCATGGTACTGTCCCCTCTCCTTTTCGTTTTCTGTGCCGCTCAGGATGTATACGTTTGTAACAATCTGTTTCTTAATTTTTTAGGGTCCTTCATAGAGAGCTAGAAATTTTCCCATTGTGCCTGTGGCAGGATTAGATACATTGCAGGCCTTGGCAAGCACCCATTTGCCTATTTCGAAGGTTACCCCTTTCTTTTTCATATTCAACCTTCGCAATTTGTTTCCTCTTTTCCTTTTAATCCTGTTTCTAAGCACCACTAATTGTTCTAATCGGTCTTTTTTTGGCCCTTGAGGGGTGTGCGGTAAGAGGTCGGTCCACCATCTCTTGGGATTGCGCGCCCACAGCGCCTTATATGGCTTAACTTCGTTCCTATCGCGGTCCGATTCGTTAATAATCGTTTCCATGTTTTCTAATTGAGAGTACCATCCTCCATGTTCGTCGGGTAGTAGCAGTGTTCTAAAGAGCCGAGACAATTCTCAATTCACTCTCTCTCTACCATATTTGCTTGAGGATGGCGTTTGGATGTGAGAATAATTTTCATCCCTTTTATCTAGTACCTGTGACAATCAGTAACTTGTAAATCGAGTACTGATATCTGAAAGCTTTCTTATTGCCATCTCGCCCGTGACTTTGCGCAAGGGATAAAGTTTTGTGTACTTCGTAAATGTGTCTACGATTACTAAAATGTACTCATAACCATATTTCATCTTTGTCAAGGAACCAAGGAAATAGATAGACACAATTTCTAATGATTCCTTCGCCAATACCGGTTCTTGTATCGCTTGCGAAGCTTGGGTCGAGACTTTGTTCCTTTGGCAAGAATTAGATGTGGATGGTAATTGTCGTGTGCATTTTGCTAACTTAGGTGCACAGAAAGATTCTCGAGTTATTTTATATGTTTTTGCAACCCTGGATGTCCGCAAGAATTGTGAAATTCCCACACAATTTTTTCGGTGAGCTTGGAAGGTAAGTACATTCTATAAGATGATCCCTCGGAATTATAGAGTGTGTCATTTATTTCTTCAAGACGCTTTGTTTGTTAGGAGTCTTTTTTCTTCGCCGTCACCAATTGTTGTATTTTCTCATTACTTTGTTGTTTTTGTGGAATGTTTCTTATTTCTTGTTCTATCTCGGGCATTCACCGTTAATTGTGTGCGTTGATAGTGACTCTCATTAACACGTCGGTCATGATATTGCCCTTGCCCGGTATGTGTTCGATTTTGATGTTATAATCTTGAATTGCCAATAGCCACCCAGTCAGTCTTGCGTTAACGAATTTACAAGCCTTTAGGAAAGTCAACGCTAAGTGATCCGTTTTGTTAATGATTCTTGCGCCATGTAAGTACATCCGAAACTTCTATAATGCCCATGCAATTGCGAGAAGTTTTTTTTCAGTTGTGAATTACGTATGTTTTGGTCGTTTTAAGTATGACTCGCGAATGTTATTATTTCCTTCTCTTCGTTATTATTTAGCTGATATAACACTGCGCCTAGTGCATAATTGGTAGTATCAGTTTCTGAATAATATCCTTTCTTTGGATCTGGGAAATATAACATTATTGATGTCCCAAAAAGTTGTTTTTGGCTCTAAATTTCACCATTGTGCACAGAAAAGATCAACGAATCTATACGTTTTTTGAAAATTTTCATAACTTATTTTTAGTGACTAAGAGCCATTCAAAATTGAGTATTCGGAAATGATCATATGATTATGGTACTTTTTAAATTTCACTCGCCAGGAAATAATCGCTAATCACCTGCACCTTTGAAACCCTTTATCAGTATTGGCAAAAACTTCACCTGCAGCATGCATGTTCTCTCATATTTTGACCATTTTTTTCTGCTGATTGCTATGCTTTAACATATCCGCAAAACTAAGCAAATGTCTAATCAGATGTCAGAATATTTTTCCTTTAAATATTCCCTAAATTATTTAATGAATTAATAAACTTTTCTTTCCTGGAGGATTTTGTCATTTTGAATGTGTCATACTAGTTTTAATACTGAACTCGAGCGCGAATAATACTATAAGACTATAATTATAAAATTCGCACAGGATTTGGAAACAGGTTTAAAATTTCTAGGGGTTTTCAAAACTGATGCGTGTCGGGTCAGGTCGAGTTGAGATATTTGCGAATTACTCATATTTGTGAGCTAACAGCCGGCGGTAAATTTCAATACAAGAAAATGCGTTGTAAATACAAAATTAAACGAAATAGAAGCCTTTTTTTGAGCTATAAAGAGGTAAAAAAATGTATAAGAGCACACTTATCTTAAGTTATGTAATTTTATTTAAACCGTTAGGATAACCGAAATTCGACACACGTTTAGCATAGCTTGAGCACATAAAGGAATTTCACCTGATCCCCGTATTGCTGCTTTTTACCTACGTTAAGCGTAGAGGGGGGTCAAATTGGCCTAATGTCTTGAAAATTTAGTAAATATACGTAACAAATTCTGGAAAAATTCATGGATCCCTTTTGAACCTTCTACTTTATGGTCAAATTATGGAATTTGATATTCGTTAATTAAGAATATTAAATAATAAACAATAAACAAACAAACTCACAATGAATGCGGGTTGGTGGATCCAATCGACAACCTGTGTACATAAAAACTTGATCCGATTTTTGCACATCCCAAAAATGTGCTAAACTGAAGAAAAAAATTTAATTTCTATTTACGACTGTAATTCATGGTTATATAATGTGAACTAATGGTTGAACAGAATCTAGTTGGTAAACCCTGTATAAGACCTAGACAATAAATGAGGGTGCGGCGAATTTAAATAGAGTGCCTCCTTGAGAAATATATATCATGGAAACGCGTTCGTAAACTGATATCACAAATTAAAGCATTTCTAAAACCTCTATCTACAGTTACTGCCCGTACCCAGGTCTCGGATATGAGGAAAATTCATTGGACATTGATGTATTTTCGAAAATAATCTGCGAATTTTTAGAAAGAATTGACGAACTCGATATGAGAAGTCTAAAACTGTTCATCATTTTGTTCCGTAAATAATTACAAAAATATAATGAGTGATTGGGAAAAGTTTCACAGAGCACTCACGAGCTTGCCCGACAAATATGTATACGTGTATGTGTGGTTTAAGTTTGTCGGATGGGTACCTAGAAGTTATATTATACCTACGTTGTTCAAACTGTATGGCTGCGCATATTTATGCACACTCATGGCTTATAATTATAAACTGTCGAGTTCGAGGGTTCAAATCCTCAGAGTTGTGGGTATTTATAAATAAATACAAATAAAATCGCACAAATATTATTTTTTTCTGTTTATATTTAAGTCTAAAAATTTCGGGAAATGTTCGTAGGAAATTCGAATTGTTCGTAAAAAAGTTCCAAATTTATCCACACGTTTTTCATAGAAATATGTATTTAATGTTTGATTTTTTTATCCCGTACCCAAGACCAAGCTACAAGGTCGTGACTTTTTTACGGATAAATTTTTTCCGTGTATTGCAAAGTGAAAACTATTCAAAAATATTCACCGATTTTGGCATACGTCCTTATAAAATTAGCTGTTTCTGGTATATTTGAGAAAAAAATTATACTTTTTCAGATAAAATTACGAGAATTTTAGCAAATGTCAAAAAATGGCCGTGCTTATTTTCGTGAACGATACTCATTAATTAAATAGAAAGAAAACTAGCCCCCATGAATATTTCAATACCCAGGTTTATAAATATTGTTGAATTTAAAGTATGGCGAATTTTTTCTCAAGTGTATATACCCATTAAAAAAATCGAACGATCTCACACTTGAAATAAGTATAATCCTATTGGATGGCAATTTACGGGGACAATTATTTTTCAGTCGGACAAATATATAAAGCAGGTTAGAAGTGACAATTTTTTATTTTATGTGGACAGTTTGTTTTTTAATGCGAATATTAATCATACGAATTAAAATTAAATAAATGCTTCTTTCACTTTGGGCACATATAATGTTTTTCATTATTTCCATTATGATTTTCATCATCGCCAACCAAGAGTCATTTAGAGCTCGTTAAAAACTGCTGACTTAGCAAGAAGGAACAGACGTCCGGTTTCTAAGAAGAACCAAATAAGAACCGACTAGGGACTAGACACACGATCCTTCAGATGCTCTTAGTTAAAAGTACTTAATGTAAAAGAGGAACACGTGCCGTCCACTGGGTGTCATGAGTTTAGTGTACACGTGTCAGTTCCTTCGACCTGTATCTGTTGATACGCTTTTGTCTGGCCTCCAGTTAATCGCCATGCACATATACTAGAAATTCTCCTACCAAACTACCAGATAATCATGATACTGTACTGAATAATAATAATGAATGCTGTATTTATTTATATTTTATTGATTTATAATTTTTTTGTGTTCAAAGGAAATCCACAAGGAAGACCACATAGGAATTCCCGTGAAAAGCAACTTAGATTTCCATGTGGGAACAATATCTTAAATTTATAGATTCTAATAGCTCTTAAGCTATAAGGCTATATCAGCCTACCATATGATACCTGGTGATTTCTTATCAAATCGTTTCTATTGCTTTGCGCTAGACCTACTATAAACTCAAGCTCGAGGTTCGTCGGGGCAATTCGATGTGTGGCTTAACGGAGGCTATTGTCCTAGGTGTAAAATTCTATAGTCCGACGGAGTCCACCACCGGCTGGTACTGGTCTCCTGTACAGAAAATCGGCAATTCACCCATTACAGGCCAAAGGCCAGCTCCACGAGCGGGACAGTGCAATACCGACAGTATAAATATTAAAAAATAAAAAATGAATACAATTAAAAATATAGTTAATGTGTTCCAAAATGTCCAAAAACTATATTCGTTGTAAGATGGTCTAAAATTGTAATCGACTGAAATTGTTGACTTACAATTATTTGATTTATATTCACGTTAACAGTTCATTCATATAAAAAGTCGTATGATAAAAAATAATTATTTGGAAAAAGTGAATTCAAAAATTTAGTATTTTAACTTTTTAAATTGTGGCTTATGAGGATGTTTTTTTTTCATTGGTTTTCAAGTCGGAATGTATAGACTATAGAGTAATAGTTAAGCAACTACCGAATCCTTATGGAAATTTACAGTTAAAGATGTAGGATTAAAATCCCGTAGAATTAGAATTTTCTTTGTAAGATAATTTTTAATAATATAATATTTGTATTTGTATTTATTTATGAAAAGTTGCTAGGGCTAAATAGCCCTATAAGAAACAAGTAATACATGATACATTTGTAATATAACGGCGATCTATTCAACGACTGAATGACTTAAAAGTTATTTAACAAGAGTGAGGAATCAAACAATAATAAACATAAAATTATAATATATATCTATTATATATGTTCAGTCTAAGCAAGACCATTACTATTTGTAGAAAAAATACTCGAAATAAATTAATATTTATTTTTACAATTCCTTTTTCGTTATGTCGTTAGAGTGAAACAAAACTACGTGTTAAAATAAACTAAAAAATTTTGAATGAAATTTACATTTTTGAAAATATAAATAATATTCGGGCGATATACAGGCATATGATGAAGAATGGATTAACCAGATGCGTCCTAAAAAAGCAATTAAATGATTATTTTTCAGTATAGAACCACTACTGGTGTACAGTGTACAGTAATGCGAAGCATTACTTACCACTGCTGGTCAAGTACAGACGCCCAGTACTTTGACTCCGGAAATCTGTACTGGGCTTATACTGGACCAGTCATGTATTTCCTCCTGGGTACAATAGAATTGAATACAATTAATCAGTCTTAATTCATTTTTACTGAACCTAATTTGGAGGGCTGCCAAACTGAGTCGACTGAACATCACTACTATCATCCTTGAGGGAAAATTAAGAGAAAAAAGCGATTTCTATCTGCCTTAAAATATCCGTATTAGGCACCTGCTTATATAGTTTGTTTATAAAATGATTTAGAAATATCGGCTTACCAATTTTCATCGTTGAGCATCACTGACAACGTATTTTTAACAAAATTAGAAGAAAACACTATTTCGATCTGCTTTTAAACCTCTACAATAAGGATTTTTACAATCTCATAAAATTATTAATGGAGAAAGTATTAGAATTGTCAGAAATTTGGCACCAAAGTTTTTCAACGGATCTCCGCGTTTTGAGATTACCTGAATCCGAAAATGAAATTTTTATGATGGAGTCTGTCTGTCCGTCCATCCAGCCGTCCGTCCGTCCGTCCGTCCGTAAACACGATAACTTGCGAAAAAAGGAACGGATCGTTCGTTAACCAGCCAATTTGGGTAAATATTCAAAAAGTTAGAGCACTTTCAACATTTCTGGGGCCATATTTTTATATTTAAAAAATTCTTGAACGGCATTTATAAGACTTAAAAAAATATTCAAAAATAAACATTTGAAGCCAAAAAACGAACGAAATTAAAAAAGTAAAGAGAAGAAAAACATTGTTTGTGGATTTCACAAAAAATAATGGGAAGTCAAATATTCAAATTTTATAGTAAAACTATGCAATATACAAATAAATGATTTAAAAAAAATTGTGATCCCAAAAAAGATCTAAAAATTTGTTAATAATCACTCCTTCACAGGACCCGTAGTTTTTGTCTGATTCGCGAAAAATACATAGCAAATAAAAATAAAAATTTGTGAAAAAAAACTAAAAAAAGGTACGAAAAAAATGGTTAGAAAAAAGTTTCTCATAAACAAATATACAACTTTGACACCACAACATTAAAATCTTGAACCAAACGACGCAAACTACGAAAAAAAGTCTCAAAGAGAAATTATAGATTTGAAAAATCCTGAAAAATGTCATTTAACCTGTTTCTAATAGGACTCGTCATTTTGTTTTTATTTGTCGTAGGTAATATGCAGAAAATCGAAAAACCAACAACGCGTGATAGAGAAAAATGTATCCCACCTTGTGTGAGTGTCACAGTGAGAATGTGCGCCTCAAAGCCTACAGAGCTTTGAGCTTAATTGAGTAGAAAATTCAGAATTTAAAGACGCACATAAATACTACGATCTAAAAGAGATTTTTTGTATAAAGTTTCATTCAAGCATTCCAAATGAAAAGAATAAATATCCGAGCGCAAAGTGCGATGTGTAATCAAGCCCGAGTGGGAGCAAAGCTCGCATATTAGGAAATATGGGATCATAAATTGTTATCACTAAACATCACTTACGGAACATTGGGTGAAAATAATTTATTTCAACCTTCAAATGTGTACACTGGGAATTTTTTTATATAATTTGTATCTAAAATTAATAAAAGATATCCGATTACACATTTTTCATCATTGAACATTAATGACAACATAATTATAACAAAATTAAAAGAAAAGACTATATCTATCTCCCCTTACATATCCACTCTGAGCATATGTTTATGTAATTTGTTTATGAAATTAATAAAAAATATCGAATGACAAATTTTTAGAATGGAGTATCATTCTGGCAATAAAAGAAAGTCATTTAAACGCAGAAATATACTTTAAAAACAAAAAATCCAGAATGTAGACTTGTTGTTTATTTAATTTTTTATACAAATTAAGATCACCAGCCAATATTTTCCCCTTTAGCTATAACCCTGCAACTCCAGTCACCGATGCTGAAAATAGGAAAGAATGTCCACGAAAATAAGAAAAAAGCGAAAAAATCAACTTTGCTCATGATTAGCATTAACAAAAATGCTTAAAAAACAGAAATAAACAAATCGGAACACATTAATCTCTTTTTGATAACTAAATGCTTATTATTTTTAAATTCCAAGTTGCTCAATAATTACCTTCCACAAGTTATTTTGAACCTCGTTTTTTTATTTAATATCACTGTGCGGTAGTAGCTTCAAATTTAATTCTGAACGAACTTAGTCCCACAAAACTGTGTGGTCTACTTGAAGGCGCGTTTTTTTTACGTGTTGGTCCCTATTAGGCCTAGTTCACTTTTCAAAAACAAAAAAAAGACCGCATTTTTCGTTGACAAGATCACTAGGCTTACTGGACATCATCGCATAAAAAATGTACCTAAGACTCGAATTCCATGGCGCTGTGGAAGAGCGTTCCATATGAATAAAATTCGAAGGTACGCGCTTCGAAACGTAATACTGCGGTATTTTTAATCAAATGCTCTTTCTACATTTAGAGTCAAATGGAGGTTCGAAAGGGTGAATCTCGACTCAGGAAAGTTCCAGATGTCAAGCCATTTCCAGTGAAGATAGCACTTGGATGGGTGACCATTTGCGACGTATAACCGGGTTGTGATTTCGCTGCATGAGTAAAATTTGATCGGCAATCGTTATATACAATCTTTATGGTGAGCACTTAATACACACAACGCTGGAAGTTTAGATTTGAATCGTCCTATTATACTAACCAGTTGAACATATCATCACTTTTGAGAAAGAACTAATAGGAGCGTTGAAGTTATTTTCGTTTCTGGGATTTACGCAATTTTTGTTATCAAACATTTTTGTATAATATAAGAAAAAGCCCTGTGCATCTAACTTGAAGGTGTATGAAGTAGTAGATTTTCTTAGCAGCCGGGCAGCTAACTAATTCGACAGTTGGCGCTCCGATCAGGGCGTCATTCTGAGATTTAAACTTGTATGTTCTATTATAATTGATTTTATGGTTTTCTTAAATAATTGTTAGCATTTAAAAGTTTATAATTGTTCTATCATACATTATATAGAATTGTTATTTCTATATAATTTTTGTCAAAATTATGCCATTCTGTCCAAGTTATGATCGCGACCGGGCTGGAGCATTCAACGGACGAGCGAAAAGATAAGTCTATTTGATGTTTATTGATACTTTAGAATTTTCTAATTCGGGCTTGCTCCAGAATGTTATTATTAATCGGGAATATTGTATTTGCGTGTTTTATAATTTTGAAATGTTACTCGGTAGTTTTATTGATTGGGAATCTTAGTATTCGGAAATAAAAGCTTGGGAAATTCAAGTGAGATTGGGGCATGCCAATTCAAGAGTTGTAATATTTGGATATCTTATTTGGAAATTTTATTGATCAGGAATTTTTATATAATTCGGAAATGTTATTATTCAAGCAGTTTATAATTCAGGAATTGTAATATTCGGGGATTTCATGACGTACTTAGAAATGTTATTATATTGCAGTTTATTCAAAGTCTTCAGCAATGCTGCTGAAGACTGGTGATCTTCTGAGTATAAAAACATCAACCTAAGACGACTATCTCGGTTTCACCCCCTCCCCCTTCCCATTCCTTGCTTATTAACTAAAGTTTGGTGGGACGGACGTTATAAATACAGTTTCCACCATATGAAGAATTGATACTTAACTTGAATATGGTTTCGACTCGCAAAATAAAATTATTGCGTAAAGGTGGTAGTTGGGCGTATAATACAAAAAATAAAATAGCCTCGGAAAGGAATGAAACTTTAATTGACAAACCGCATGCACATGGAAAACGTAAAGGTCAAGTTTCGGGCGGTGAGTGGAGACTGGACGTATGGAATGCTAGGGGGGTGAATGACCTCAAGTTAAAAGAAATACGAGAAACTATGCTCATAAGGAAATAACACCGGCTTGACATACCAAAATAAAGCCCTCCGTACCCGAGTTTAATCCGGGTGATTTAAGAAAAGCAAAAGTTATATCACACGAAGTTCACTGATCCTCCACATTTCTGTGGAAGATGCTGTGCATCCTCATATCGACGAGCTGTTCCCTGAGTTTTTTCTCCTGCTCTTTCTGAATCCGGGCTTTCCTGACTGAGTGCTCGAGATAGATAAGATTTTATGTATTTTATTCACCCCTGACACTGAATTTAATTCCGAGTGTTGTAGCAGCCTGTTCTGCTGCTTTATACACACAACAATTAATAGTCCAGAGGTCGGAGTCTCCGAAAAATTGTCCACAAAGCTCTTTCTCCATTTCAGTCAGATCTTCAGGCTTGGGACAAACCTGGATGTTGATGTTTCTCCGGTTCATAAAACATCGCTCGTCCTCTATCGTATGCCTGCCCGCGGTTGAGCTTAGTGTCACCTCTCTTTCTCTGTGGCCGGTTGGTTCTACCTGTGGTAAAGTAGGCGCTCCTCTTACATAGCCCCGTTTTTGGAGTACTTCGGCATGGTGTCATAGGCGTTAAAGCGAAAAGTGCGACAGATTCCGCCGATCTATTGCATATACTTAATCTTCATTGGCTCCCCCAGTTCTAGAGTGGTCGGCATTGTTAGCCGACCCATTGTCGGGAGCCTTGCGCGTTCTGTTGCTTTGAACCGCACTTACTACAACTACGTTTGTTGCTATCCTTGTTGTTCCCACAAGAAGCTAGGAGAAGGGGTTTTTCCATCCTTGTAGAGCCCCGAATGCAAGGATAAGGCTGCTGACTCTGAGAGGTCACCCAGTTTCTCAGATTCACCGTTCTAGACACCTCATCCAAGTGCCATTTGGTAACTTTGCCATAGGCCCTTCGGCTTTTATATATATAGTCCTACCGACTGCACCATTTTGTTTCGGTTTCGATTCTTTTGGCATAAAATCAAAGAGCCTATGACAACGCCACCGAACTCGTCTTTGGTTTGCGGATAGCGGGTCCCTGTACCAAGGGTTCCTACTGAATATGGTTACAATAATTAAGAAGCAATCGCGGACAATTTTCCAGTAATAGTCTCGAAGGAATAAGTCGTAAGCGGAGGCGTAACAACCGTGCAGAATGCTGAATAACACCTGGGCGAGGTATCTTAAATGGTGACTATGGGATACCGGGCGACCTCTTAGAGCAAACAACCTTATCCTTGCATGACGGACAAACTCATTCCCTAGCTGCTCTTAGGAAAAACAATGACGCAATAAAACTACCAAAAAGTTGTCAATGTGGTTCAAAAGGATTGAACGGGCAGAAAACCCGACAATAGGTTGGCAAATAGTGCCGATCACCCTAGAGTTCGAGGTGCTTAAAATAATTTACATGAAAAGTTTGCTCATGAACTGAGGACCTTCAATCACACACTGAACAAGTCGAAACTGCTGACCAATGAGTTACAAACTTCTTGGAGAGAGTTATACAGGATCCACATAAAACACTGTAGTTGAAAGAAGAAACTGATAATAGCATCAGCTTCAAGGAGTTTTGCAATAACCTTATAACATCTGAGGAGGACTGCCCATCAATCAATGCTGAATATCTGAACAAAGCACTGAGGGGTTCGAAGAAATTTTCCACTGCAGGAGCAGATGGTATCAAGAACTTCTTGTGAAAGAAGTTTAGTTCTACATACCAACATCTGGCCCGCATATTCATCTTATATTTAAAGTCGAAAATGCCCATTTCGCAGTATCTGGTGTTAAGACACAATATACTCCTGCCGAAAAAAGGAAATTTGTCCATCTCAGAGAATTACAGGCCAATATCTTATTTGAATACACTGTATAAGATCTTAACAGCAGTCCTAAGACACAGGATTGTCGGAAGAATTGGGCCTGTGTGGAGAGAGATGTACGAACAACGTGACTCGAAAAAAGGTGAAGTAGGATGCTGAGAGAACCTGCTAATTAACAGGTGCATCTGCAAAGACGCAGCAGCCCATCAACGCGTCCTGTCAATTGCCTGGATTTACTACCGGAAAGCTTTTGATTCAAGCTGTCATAAACTTATCACCTATCGGTTGAAAAGCTTGAAGATGCATCCATTTATAGTGAGATGCATAGAGAGATTAATGCTCCCTTGGAAAACCAGATTTACTATCTCATCTGGAAAATATCGAGTGACAAAGAACAACGTTACCTTCCGAAAAAATATGGGCTTTAAATATCATCAAAAAGTACACTTAGAGAGATTGGTGTGTTCTTAAGTAATTGTGCTTGTGATCGGTACTCTCGGATATGCGAAAATATCACTAGTTCGTAACCCTAAAGCCATACCAGCGTGCCAAAAATATGTAAAGGCACTTGCGAGAGGGTTTTGTTGCTCTGTCTTTGAGATTTCATCGTGCCCTGTGACCATCCATCTCATCGTCGTGAGACGTGGTCATAAGTATGATTCAACGCGGTGCTACTGGGAGCAAGTGTAATTTTTGTTCTTTGATCCTGCGGTTGTCCTTATGACAGATATTTTAAT
>JAAAKG020132917.1:0-37243 GCA_010014905.2 Druon quercuslanigerum
TTCGGGCATGTTGAAAGAATGAAGGATGGACGACTAACGAAACAGGTATATCAAGGTAAAGTAAATGGCAGCGTGCCTAGAGGCCGACCGCGGAAGGAATGGTTAGAATGTGTGAATGAGACCCCAGTTAGAAGGGACATAAAAGGTCATAGAAACGCGAGAGCCTGCATGAAAAAATGCATGGACGTTAAAGAAGCTAGAGAAGTATGCCAGAACAGAAAAGTATGCCGGAAAATAGTTAATAAGAAGAGTGTCAGTAGAGTGAATGACGCCTGAAACCTAACACATTGGCTACTAATGGACCCAAGTGGGGAATCTCACATGACGATTTTGTGAGGATCTTCACTTGGGGTGATTGCTAGAGAGAGTGATCAGCGACCTGGGTCGAAGCAGTATTGCGAAATGAATGTGTTATTTAAATAAATAACACGAGAATTCTAGATCAATCTAAAATTTTTATAACCCCTTCCTCACACTAATCCCCTCCCTACCGAGTGAGTCACGCCTACCCCGAAAGGGAAACGGCTTAATGGTGTAATATTAATAAAAAAATAGCACTTTGATTTTCTACTTTCTCATACCTATATCCTTTCCATTTTTGGTCATTGCACTATATGATATATCGAGGGGTTAAAAGATCATTAGCGGTCAAATGTGTTGGTGGAGAGTACTTGAGAATTTGAGGTGGACTACTCGTTCCGGTTCCCGGTTCTCGGTTCCCGGTCTCGGTCTCGGTCTCGGTCCCGGTCCCGGAGCTACGTATAAATAAGGAATATACATATCGAGGGTTATAGACACACTTCCACGGACGGCTGACACAACGGCAAATGAAAAATGCCGAGACCGACGATCAATGTAAATATATTCATGACGTGGGGTGGCTGGGAGGCTAGGGGCCATGGGCGATATATGGACTTTTATATAGGAGATGGAGTTTCGCGTGGACCCGATGGCACTGGGACGGGACATAATTCACTCTTTGGCAGCTCATTACAATTTAAAAAGGCCTTTGTCAGCGCATTACTCGTGTTTTTGCCCCGCGAACACTATCTTTTTTCACGTCCGAGGCGACCTTCTCGCGAACCGGAACGACAACCATGTCACGAGGCGAGTTTCCCTCTTCACAGATTTCCTCGAATATCGTACTGACCATTAATCATACTTCATGCCAACAAAATCCTTCAACGACTCTTAAAACTTCTATGAGCCTCTAGCATTAAATTTCTAACATGCTTCTCGCTTCTATCAATACTCAAACTAGATTTCGTTTTTTTTTCTTTTTGGAAAATTTTAAAATAAGGTGGTGCAAAATAAGCAAAGTTTGAATTTCATTTGCGATAATGGGTCATTTTTTGAGGTTGTCAAAAAATGTGAACCTCCGCATTTTTAAGAGCCTGAAGTTTCCTATATCTATGGATTTTAAAGTTTTGTGATGAATTATAAATGAACTAAGATTCCGATCAAAAAAACCAAAAACACATTTGGATTCTTCTCTCGAAATACTTAGGTGTTCTCATTTTTAAGCCATTTTAACGATATCATAATTTGTTAATAATTTTAAAGATTGCAAAGCATAATTATTCAAGTTGAGACGAAAGAAATTTGCTGCTCTTTTATCGGACACTTAGTTTGTTTATAATTAATTTCAGAAATTTTAAATTCATATTTAAAGGTATGCAAATGTACGCTTATATAAAATGACATTAAAAATTGTTAACAACGTTGTGTAAAAAAATCCCACTTAGATATTTCCAAAAATAATCCAAAGGGGTCTTCAGTTTTTTGATTAGACGCTTATTTTGTTTATTATAATTTTCAAAATTTAAATAAATAAAAAATGATTTATTTGTTCATAAATTTGAATAAAAAAGGCGGATCTAAATATTTTGGAGAAGAATCCAAAGGTGTTTTTGTTTTTTCAATTACACACTTAGTTTGTTTATAACAAATTCAGAACGATCAAAAAGAATTTAATTATTCAAGAAATGGTTTTAAAAAAGCACAACTAGATATTTTACAGACGTTTCTGAAAGAGTTTTTTATTTTTCGATCGGACTTAGTTTGTTTTTAAGTAATTACAAAAGTTTTAAATGCGAAGATATAGGAAACTTCATTGTCGTTAAATTGCCGGATTTTGCCCTGACAAGTTTTTCATTTCCCCCGACAATTAATATTCGAAGGCCAAAATTCTAATATTGCAACATTTTCAAAAAATATTTTATGAACAGAATAAAAGAATTTCAAATTGATATTAAAAAATTTCGAATTTATTAATATGTACCAAAAAATATAACTGCATTACCAAAAAAGAAGAATTCTCAATCCAAATTGACGAAATTTCCAACAAAACAGTTGAATTTTTGATGAAAAAAGATAAATTTGTAAAAAAGGGATTCAATTGTTACAAAATGATTAAATTATCAAAAAACATTTAAATTAAAAAACGAATAGTTGAATTTGAAATCTAAAAACATGTCTTCTTAAACAGAAAAAGGAATTTTTAAATAATAAAAAAAAAATAAAAATAAAAAGTAATTTTCTATCCAAAATACAAGTTTGCAACAAAATAATTTCAATTTCAAAAAAGTTATTAATTTATAATTAGAATAATAAACTATAAACCAAGAAAATGAGTTTTAAAAAAGTAGTTAAACTTTTAACGAACGAGATCATTTGTTGACTAAAAGCATAAATTTTGAATTGGATTAGTAAAATCTTCAGTAAAAAAATTAACTATCAACCGAAAAAAAAATACTTTTAAACCAAAGAAATGAATTTTTAAACGAAAAGACCTATTTTCAAGAAGTCATTTTAAAAAAACTATGAATTTTTATCAAAACTGTTTAATTCGCAATCAAATAAAAAATTAAAAATAGGAATAGAAATACAAGGCGAATAATCAACTAATCAGAATATTAAGACAGGGTGGGAGAAGAATTCAGTTTCAAAATTCCTTGACCATTAATATTCAAAAAGTTTTTAATGGAAATTCAAAAATCTTGTAACATTTTTAACATATAACCTTTGATAAATAGGATAAAAGAAACTTCAAATAAAAATTAAAAAAGTATTATTCTGGACTTTGCAAGATTTTTTTTAAATTCCTGATTTTCCTGACCGATAAAATTCCTCCCCTGATTGTTTTTCCCTGATCTACGAGGACCCTGATACATTTCAATAAAACTTCTTAAAATTAATTCTGCGAATGTGAATATTGCATTAATTTTTTTTTTCAATTACCCAACCCCTTCCACCTTGCCCCTAAAAACAACCATCTAAATGAAGATCAAGCATTGTGCGGTATATTTATTAGGGGAATATTTTTTCACATTTTATTACAAATTATTGGCTGTCTCCCAACAAGATAAATTAATTAGGCACTATGAAAAATGTGCATATTTAATTCAATTTGTTTTTGATAGTTCAAACAACTTTTTATAGTTTAAATGTAGTTGTTGAAATAAAATAGCGTAGAAAAATTTAGCTTTATTTCAAAATACCTAAAAAAATTCGCCTTCTCTGAGTAACATGAAATAATTGGTTTAAATCAAGGATCAGCATGATTGACTCAATTTATTGTAAATTGTTTAAATAATTTTGTATTGCACAAATGTAACTTTTGCCTAAAAGAATGCAAAAAAATTTAGGTTTTTGTCAATTTTTCAACAAATTTTATTAGCTCATTTGCGTTAATACTTTTCACCAACCATAATTTTTGTTAACAATTCCCATTTCTCATCCAAAATATCAAATATAAAAATATCAACAACAAAAAAAAAAAATATATATATATATATATACAAAATATCCCAACTTTTTATTATCCCTAAGTAGCTTAAACTATCGAATTCGAATTAAAATTCAACACACGAACGATTAACTAATTAGTTCATGTAATTCAGAAAAAGTTAAAATTTTTGTGTTATGTCAAAAAAAAGTTTTTAAAGCAAATGTAAATCATTTATAAAAATATATGTGAGTATTCAGAAGTGTCAAAATAAGAGAAGTTAAGGAAAAATTGTTGAAAATTTTGAAAAAACTAAACTTTTCTGCCTTATTGCAATCAAAAGTTACATTTTAACAATTAAATATAAAGTAAATTGATTGTGTTGATTTTCCATTTAACTTAATTATTTCATGATCCTCAGAACTCATTAAATCTTTTATCATGCTCAGAAAATTTTTGGATTTACTATATTTTTTCAAAAAAATGCATTCAAACGTATTTGGTCAAGCAATTACCAACAAAATTCATCTTCCACAAAGTTTTTTTAGATTTTCTAATTTGCTTATATCCTTGTGAGAATACCGATGAATTGCGATAAAATGCGAAAATATAATTACAAAAGCACAATAAAACTTCTTTAAAGAATCAATAATTATTAAATAAATGAATAACACTTTTTAATTTGACTATTTAAAAATGAACTGTGATAAAAAATACAGAAAAGTAATATTTACGACGAATATACCGTAAAATACTTAATCCTCGTTAGAGGGTAGTTTTTTGGTGAATGCTGAAAGGGGCTTGAGGTACGGCAATTAATATATGCATTACATTGGAGGAAATGTTTGTGAAAATTCCATGTTTTTTTTGAAACCTCAAAAAGTGAACTATTATTTCAAACGAATTTTGAGCTTTAAATTTTTTTTGGACCACCGTACTTTCGAAATTGTGCAACAGAGTCTTCGCCATATTTCATAGACCTAAACAAAATAGTTGAACTTAATTTTATAATGTATTAAGCCAATTTTATTTTTTGTAGGCTCGTATATTTTGTACTTCAGAATTGTAAAGATGGTGGGAAGAAACGTTCTAAACAGGTTAAAAACACTTTCGGATCTTTCCAAGGGAAAATTTTATGGAGATCAAAGAATCGAAAAGCTCTTCAAACACAATGCAAAGTGTGATGAACATATATTATGAGAAAAAGGGGATTTCCTTGAAGAATCGTTTAGGGGTGGAAAATCTGAGTTTAGAAGGCGTGTCCATGGGTTTGAACTACTTCCGCTACCGAAACGGTAGTCGCCTGAAATACGCCAGTGGCTATTGGTGATTCCAGTTTCCACTCTGTTGAGTTTAAAAACCAACAAAGCGTGGGCAACTACAAATACCTGATCCTAAGCCTAAACATCAAATAGTTATCTAGGAATAGTAGATAAATATCTTTCACAAAACAGTATTAAAGGATTTTTTTTCAACAGCTTTCTCTATAAATAAATGATTATTATGTAAAATTATTATAACTACAGTCTTTTTTTGTATGAAAACAAAATAAATTAGTAGAGTTGCAATTGTTCGGATGAAAACTTAGTCAAGAAAATATCAATAAATATACGCAAGATAAGGTAATTGTTAATTAAAGAAAATTTTTTATTTAACGAAATCAAGTTCTTTCCTCCAAGTAAATTTTCTTGGATCAAAAAAATATTGTAACGTTTATATTCTTACCGATAGTTTCTCGATTGAATACCAATTTTTTTCTTTGAAAAGTGCATATTTTGTTCCCGGGCCAAAAATATTCCTACTACACGTACCAAACCTCGAAACAACTAGGCACCGGTAATTTATATAGTTAAAAAAATTGTTTTTTGTTTTTGTTACAGAAAATTGTACTACCCTGTGGTATAAAATTTAAAAAAAAGTCAAAGCAGGTGCTGATTGTCTACAAAAAAGGATTTTGTAGCCTTTAAGGCCATGTAACAAGTGAGTCACATGACCAGATTCCTACCTTACTGACACTTTTTTTATTTAACAACTTACTTTCACAAGAACCGCCACATCAAGTTGAAAATTTGAAATAATAAATAAAAAGAATTAAGAAAGGTGGGCTTGGTCCTAAACTTGTATAATTATGAAAAAAGCAAAACAAAATTATTTACATCAAATACTTTTTTCATAATTATAAAAATGTAGGACCAGACCAACGTTTCTCAGTTCTTCTTATTTAGTATCTCAAATTTCCAACTTGATGTGGCGCTTCGTGTGAAAATAAGTTGGGAAATAAAAAAACTGTCGGTAAGGCAGGCATCTGGTCACGTGACTCACTCGTTATATGGCCTTAAGACGTTAATTAAGTCATTCAAACCTCTCCCTCCTATAATTTTCCCTTACATACTTCCTCTGGTTTCCCCTAATCCACTTTTACTTCCCCACCCAAACTTCAAGCTTTGCAACCGCTTCCTCCTCGATTTCTTCATCTTGTACTTCCCTCTTTCCTCACTTTCACAGCTAAGATACCCCTTCCCCTAATTCCCTTTTGCAGCTATTACTTTTTCTTCCCTAATCACCACCACTACTACACTAGTATATCAATATCCCCCCTCAATTTATCTACACCCCATACTTAATTTTTCCTCGCTTTCCCTATAAACCTCCTCTCGCTCCCCTCTCATAATTAACTCGCTTAACCTACTTCTCCCCTAATTACCACTCATTCCCTTACTTCTTCTACCATCATTCTCCCTCCACTTCTCTTCATTATCCTTCCCTCATTTCTCCTCACCTCCCTACTTTCACTCTTCACATTTCCTCTCACTTTCCCACCCCTTATTTCCCCTCGCTCTAGACTTGCACCATCCTAATTTAACCCACTCCCCGCTCATTTATTCTCGCGGGGAAAATGTTCGAAGGACGAACGAACATGCTGAAACGAAGAGAGATCATTTTCTGAATCCCAAACAATTGTGCAAACATTTTTGCAATAATAGTCTGTTTAAACCCAATCTAACATTAATCATATATGTATATCCGCCTGGATATATAGGTTTGCGGTGGTACTAAATGAAAAATCTATTTCTAAAATTCCAACATTCAAGATGATATTTTAAATTAAGTCATGAAATTTGATCTCTTTTGTCAAGCTTCTTTTATTTGTTTGTTGACATTATCAGAAAAAAACAAAGAGAAAAATTTTAGATTGAAAATAATAAAATTATTTATTTATTTCAAACAAGGAACACAACTTTTTTACCACAAGACAAAAGTACAAATTTTCGACACACGAGTTGCATTTTCCACAAAATAATTACATTTTCAACAAAATGGTTAAAGTTATTAACGAAATAGTTATAAATAATCCATAGATTTTCAAACCATAAACACTTTATTTTAACCAAGAAGAAAGACTTTCAATCAAATTAGACGAATTTTCGAAAAATTACATAAATCTTGAAACAAATAGTTGAATCTTCAACTAAAAAAAAAATTTTCAACCAAAAATAGAAAATTCTTATTTTCTCCATAATAATAAACTTTGAAAAAAATAGTTCAATTTTAATAGAAAGTAATTATTATATAAATAAAATGATGCCTTAAACAAAAAAGAATTTTCAAAAAATAAAAATCAATTTCCCATCAAAAATGGCACTTACATTTTCAGTTAAAAAAATTATTTTAACGCAAACAAAAAACGAATTTTTTAAAAATAGTAACAAAAGAGATGCACTTTCAACGAAAACAATTTTTTTAAAAATTGTGCCAGTTTGATCTAAGTAGTTGAATTTTCATTTGAAACAAGTCATTTTTCAACATAATAGTTTAACTTTTAACTAAAGAAATGAATTTTTAACTAAAATTATGAATATTCAACTGGAATAAATTAATTTAAAATTTAAAAAATTCCTGTAAACCTAAAAATCGAATTTTTAACCAAAGAGGTCAACGCACAAGTAAAATGATGAATCTTCAACCAAAAATATTAATTTTCAACAAAAGAGTTAAGTTTTCAACTAACTGTAAATAATCAAATTTTTATTTGAGAAAAGATTTTAATTTTGAATATAAAAAGTTAAATTCGACCGATAAAGACGATAAAGACAAACTTTAGTTGAATTTTCAACACTTAAATATGAATTTTTAACAAAAAATAATTGTTTGTCAATATAGTTGACTTTCCAACTCAAAGAGAGAACCATTCAAAAAAAAGTTCAAATTTCAACCAAAAAGATTAAATTATTAACATAATTGTTAAATTTTGAACCAAGCAATAAAATTGTTAACTAAAAATATCATTACCAGGAGACAGCCACTTCAGAAATAAGAAATAAAAATACGTAGCAAGTAAATTACTGACAAAAATAGGTCTCGCTACCGCACAGCACAGTGGGTGCATGTGCAGATAGACATAAATTGATATTTCAGGTTTGTTTTTTACAGTATTATTTGCATACTGTTTCTTACCGTTCTCTTTAAAACAGAATTTTTTAAATTTATTTCTCTTAATGTTAAGGCTCATGTTATTCATAATAATATTCAGTTATCTCAAAATTCTCTAAAAGCCTTAGGTTGTCTCTGTCATAACAACCTTCTCGTCTTCAAGCTATAACCCACGCACCTTCACTGTCCCGAGATCCACACCTTTTTCGTCTGAGAGGGCCATTCTTAAAAACTTGTCCATGAATACAATAAATACCTAAGAGGACATACCGCATTCTTGCCTAGGAACTCCTACGGAAATAAAAAGAATTCGATTATAATTGAATTGTTTTTATTTTCGTAGTAGTCATTCATTAACTTCATACTCTTTTAAGTCTTCCTAAAGTTTACGTCTATATCCACCTTATCAAACGCTTTTTCTAGATCAAGAAATGCGTAGCCAATTTTTTTATTTATTTTCAAACTTTTTTCTGTGATCTGTCTCAAGCTAAATATCTGATTCGCAAATGATCTTCCTGGCATCAATCCACATTAAACTCTTTATTAATCATAATAATAACTCAACACTTATGAAATAAAGAGAATTTAATTAGCAAATTTAGATCAACCAAATTAGGATATTTTTCTTGTTAATTTAGCCAGTGGCTATTGTATAAGCGAAAGAAGAAAGAAGAGAAAATGGTGGTGGAGGAGTTGAAAATGCAGCCACTACATTTTGTCCCAAGGGGCAAGCCGGACGAAATTGATATGTATTCCATGCTGCCTCCAATCTATCGCGGGTCAAGCAGGCGGAATTTTAAGCGCGATACGTACACACGCAAGTTTTTGCTCGATCGTGTGTTTGATGTATATGCTTATATATAGCAGGGTGTATTTTCTACCTTTAAAATTCACGAGGTCTACAGGGTGACTGGATAAAACCACCCCAATCCAAATCAAAGTTAGTCAAGCCAAAAATTTTATATGTTCTTCCTCTGAACTTTTTGAAAATTAACAAATTTAATTAACTGCTAAAAGGATCTTAACCAGATTAGGAAAAAAACTACCTTTCAGATCCCATTGGGGTCCCGGTCGCAATCCCGCTAAAGTGCTGCGTCTGAGAAAAATCAGTATTATGTACGAACTTTTCGGAAGGAATTTTAAAATCTCAAAAAGGAACAAAAGTGCTAGAAAGGTTACATTTTATTTTTTTCGAAATTTGTACCAGTGCTGATGTGGTTTAATATGACCATAGTACCAAAAATGTTAAAAATAATCCCCGTTTTACCAGGACTTATTTGGGACAAAAGTATCAGAAATGGCCTATTTAATTTTTGTTTTATTTGGAATAGGATTTTTTTGGGCAAAATACTCGAAAGATTTCTACTTCATTCTTTTTAATTTTTACAAACTCTAAATAATTTTTAGAAAAAAATACCAGACAGGACCCAGTTAATTTTTTGATAAACAGGATATTTTTGCGACAAATGCACCAAAGAAGTCTCAAATGATATTCTTTTGAAAATCTTACAATTTTTAAATGATAATAAATGATGAAAAAATTTAATGATTAGGCGGCAGTTTTCGGTATGTTTCTTCTAATACATTTCTACACAAGAAAACATAATTTAGTTAGACTTCTCCGGTACTTTTGTTCTAAAAAAATCCTGGTAAAACGGAACATATTTTGTTATTTTTTATTGCTTTAGTCCTATTTCAGTAATACTTTTTGAGACATAAATCACATCAGCTTTTATAAAAATTAAAAAAAGAAATTATCTAGTACTATTGCCCTAAAAATTAATTATGACCTGCTAAAATGGAATTAGGTGGGGCTTTTCCGGTACTTCGGCCCTAAATAAGTACAGGTAAAAAACTAGGCAGGGCCTTACGAGTACTTTTGTTCCAAGAAAGTGCTAGTGAAACGGGAAATATTTTGCACTTTTTTGGTACTTTAGATATATTTGAGCACTACTTTTTGAGACGTAAATCCAATAAGCACTTGTAGAGATTTCGAAAAAAAGGAAACTTTTCTAGTATAATATTGTCCTGTCTTATGTACTATTATATAATACTATTACGAGTGCGACTTTTCTGGTAGTTTTGTCTTCAAAATGATTTAGGATTTGTGAAAATAAATATTGTTTGAGATATACAAATTTCTTAAAGAAAGTGGGACTCTTCCGGTATTTTATGGACCTGAAAGATTCCTTAAATATATGTTCTATATTAGCGCTACTTATTTGAGACATAAATCCCATCAGCACTTGTATAAATTTAGAAGAAGAAACTTATCTGGTACTACTGTCCTAAAACTTATTAACAACTTTTCAGAATTTTAAAATATGTAGGCGGCACTTTTCCGGTACATTTATCCTGAAAATTTTTTGCTGCAAAGAAAAATAATAATAATACAATAATAGAATAATCCTATTTTATAAGTATTTTGTAGGTCATAAATCCCATCAACAGTTGTAAAAACTTTTAAAGAAATACAATAAAATGGTTTTCGTACTCTCACTCCTATTTGGAATTTAATTTTTTTTCTTAAAAGTAATCATTTGTCATATACCATGTACTTTTAAGGGAACTAAGCCGGGATCCCTGTGGAATACTAATGTGACTTTGTTTTTTATTCTGGCAAAAATTTGAATATATTGAATCCGAATTTCTTCTTCTGATAAATCTCGAATTCTATGAATAATCATAAAAAATACTTTTAGCTTCAAAACAAGCTATTAAGAAATTAGAAAACACTAAAAAATAATTAAAGTGATTAAATGAAAGGATATAAACTATTATTTCAACACCCCGTATAGGTCGAGTGTCTATTGGATCCTCACGAGTGGAATGGCGATCGCTTCTATACATTCTAAAACTTACGACCGCATAAAGTCCACAGCCTTATAGCTTATATTCTGGTATCGGGGATGGCTTTCAACTACGGGGGATGGCACTGGTCATCGCTGGAAAATTGAATCCTGTCCCTCAGGACGGCCCTGAGTATTCCGGGATGAAGTATGCTGACACTTGGAAAATTTGCCCTGCCAAATAAACGGACCTCTGGGTTCAGCATGCTTAAATACAGATGAGATGCAGCTGCAGATTTTGTGGTGGCCGAATTCGCCTGCGTTAAACAGAAACGTAAATAATCCAAAAAAAAATTTGCGCACCAGACCTTTTATATGGATCTATAATTTCTGTTTTGCCGTCATTCCATGGAGAAAAATGAGATTGAAGAGTTGGATACTCAGTCCGCGAATTGTTTAATAATTACAGAAGTTCAAGAATAGATGCAGAAAAAATACAGAAAGAAATGTAACTAATCAAACTAATCACATCAAAAACTAAGCAATAAAAATTTTGATCTCTCTTGCATAAAAACTTAATTTTTAATACTCTAAAGCAAGTGGATATACTTCATGAGATATCATATATAATTTAGGTACCTCAACTGTAGCCAACGTAGTTGAATTATTTAGAAAAATTCTTTAGAATATTTTATTAAAAAGTTTAGAAATATTTAATAAGGACTTCCATTTTTATGATCACGGTTCGTAATTGTTGGGAGTTTCTCCCTGACGTTAATGTCTCGCGGGGTCACTTTAGTTATTGCCTGTTGTCCAAGACCTAGCGACCGCGCATGTGACGCGACTTTGTTGTTGTCATGGTGACGTCACGGTTGGCTGGGCCATATCCAAGCTTTCCCTGGCCATTTTGTTTTGGACTTTCATACTGGGTAATTTTGACCTTTAATATTGATTATTATTAATTCGAGTTTTGACCGTTCTGTTCTGTTCTGTCGTGAGAGATCGTTGAGGAAACTAAATTGAGAAACAGTATTATTTGTACCGCGCTCGGGATCTGATTTTTCTAGTGTTTTCCTTTTTTTATTTTTGTGAAGTAAATGAAGTAATTGTAAAGAAAAAAAAATAATAGACTAACATTTTTGGTGCCCTTCTGATGTTCTGGGAACGAACCCGGCAGATGAGATATGCCTTAGGTTGCGTGGAGATCGGCCTCTCAGTGAGAGGTCATGGCCCTAGCTTCCGGGGCCTACATTTGTTCTCATTTTTAAATACAAAAAATATTTTCTGTATTTATTATTGATTTGCATTTGACAACCGACAAGGATGAGGGCGCTGTGAGTTTGTTTTGGTCATCTGATTCTCTGGCACTAAGATCAGAAAAGTATTTTATATTATACAGGCATTTATTATATTTATGAACTAAATATAAAATTGTTTAAGACAATAAATTTATTCGTATTCTTTTAGCTTTATCCTTTTTAAAATAATTCATTAAATGAATACAATACATCCAAGAAATACAATTCACACCATTTGGAGCGAGTTGCAACGACAAGTCACACCAATTTGAGCAACCAGTCACGCCATTTAGAGCGACCAGTCACATTATTTGGAGCGACCAGTCACACAGTTTGGAGCGACCAGTCACACGATTTGGAGCAACCAGTCAATGCAAGCCATAAGTTATTCTCCACTCCAACTAAATATCACGCTCCATTCCTAAGTGAAAAAATCACTTCTCTGCAGTAGGATCTGACTTCAAGAAATTTGGAGAGATATCTTTCCTTGTAAATTCTTTTTGGCTAATCACTTATCAATGTTGCGAGTATAGGAATGATTTCTGTTCTGGACTGGAATTTTCAAAGTGTGCTGAAGGAGGTCAGGCCGTTGAGGAAGTGCAATCTTTTAAGTTGCCTGAAGAAGTTAATACTGTGATTGCACTTCAATTAATAACTATAACTATAAAACAAATTCTTCCGTTTTGGTTCTCTTTGTGGAAACTTTGTAAGACTATTACAGAGTCTAAAAAAAACTTACCATGTGGAACCCAGCCGTGGTGGCATTTGTCGCAGTAGCGTAAATGACGTTTCCCTGGAGTGAAGGAGTCGCAGGAGCAACTGCTGACTGTACACCTGATTGACTGTAAACAAGAATTGATAGTTTATCGAATTTATTTTCTTTCGTGAGAATATAATATAATATAATGTGAGATATTATAAGTGATACAAATACACATTTTTATTATTTCTTTAGGACATTAAGTGTTGCTTAGACCGAAAATTTATTTTAATATGAAAATTAAAATTCTTTCATTGTAATATTTTAAGATCATTAAAAATAAAGTGAATGTTTCTTCAAACTATTACAATTTATTATAAAAATGATATAAGTTCCTATTTTTTTGAAACAGGCTGTAGAAGTTTTATCCTTGTTGTTGGCAGGAAATTTGTATTTTTGACTCGAAAATTCAGTAGTTTGGTAGAAACTTAACAACTTTGTCAAAATTTAGACCACTTTGATAAAAGTCTTTTCTTTTTTGGTTGAAGATTCATTATTTTATTTTTTTTTTCTTTGCTAAAAATCAATTTTTCAACTGAAAACGTATCCTTTTTATTTTTGGTCAAAATTTGATCTTTTTTGTTGACTATACAATTATTTGGTAGAAAATTCATGTATTTTGGTAAAATTCGTATTTTTAGATAGAAAATTAAAACATTTGGTTGAAACTTGAACTATTTGTTTAAACATTTATGTATTCTAAGAAAAATTGGTTTTTTGGTACAAAATCAATTTTTTTGTTCAAACAAAACTGTTTAGTTAGAAATTAATATGTCCTAATCTAAAATTAAAAACTATTTGAATTGAAATATCAGCCATCGCATTTTAGGTTGAAATTTCAATTCATTAGTTAAAAGTACAACTACTTTCCTCGTCATTAATTTTTTAAGTTAAAGATTCATAATTTTAGTAGAAAAATCAAGTCTTTGGTTAAAAATCGATAATACTCTGTTCAAAATTCGTTTTCTGGTCTAGAATTATATTTTTTTAATCAAAATTTTACTGATTGGATTGCAATTCATCTGCTTTATTAAAAACTAACTTTTTTGTTGATAATTAAAATTTTGTGTAGAAAATTGTTATTATTGACTTTGAAATTAAGCAATTTGGTATAAAATTCACGTACACATTTAAAAAAGTTTAGATTCCATCATTTTTACTTAAAAATTCAACAATATAATTCAATTCTAATTCTCCTTTGGTTTAAAAATGCATATTTTTCGTAGAATTGCATCTTTTTTGAGTAAAACTACAACTGTCTGGCTAAATATTAATCTGTTTCGATTAAAATTTACGTATTTTGTTGAGCATTTGTTTCCTACGTGAAAAATAAATTTTTTCCGTTAAAAATGCAACTGTTTGCTTGAAAATTGATCTCTTTTACATGAGAATTCAATTATTTTGTTAAAAAGTCGTATAATATCTTTAAATTCAACTGTTTCTTGATGCAGAATTAGAATACGTTTTTGTTGAAATATCAGCTATTATATTTTTTGTCGAATATTCATCTCTTTAGGTTGAAAATACAAGTGTTTAGTGGATAGTAGAACTATTTTTTTCAAAGTTTATTTTTCTGGTTGGAGATTCATAATTTTAGTTGAAAAATCCACTGTTGGCTTAAATATTGAATTACTATGTTAAAAATCAGGTTAAAAATTAATTTCGTTAACTAAAAATTTTACTATTGGGTTGAAAATTTATCTGCTTTGCTGATAATTTAATTTTTGGTAACAATTTAAATGTTTTTTTAAGAATTCGATCTCTTGGGTAGAAAATTAATCTTCTTGGGTGAAAATTATACTACACCAAAGTCTCGCTTTCAGTCAACCCGTTCTCAGCCTTCCTAGAACTGCTGGCTCCCACAGTTTCTCATGAGAGAAGGGCGAGAGCGGTTGCGACATTATATATACATAGATATAAATTCTAAAAGAAAATGAGTCAGGCAGCACTCACTGTTTACGTTTCGATCAACCCAAAATCAGTCCCATGCTATTTGAGAGCAATTCCCGAGAATGGACTGAAAGCGAGAGTTTGGTGTATTTTTTAATCTTCTTAGTTCAAAATTCTCCTTTTTCTTTGATAGTTTAATTCTTTTATTGAAAATTTATCTATTTTGTAGAAAGATTCTCCTTTTTCGCTTGAAAATGAAACATTTTGGTTGGTATTTTTTTTTTAGTAGAAATTTAATAGATTTTGGTTAAAAATGCAATAGTTGAAAATCAATACGTTCTAGTTAAGGCTGCAAATATTTTTTTTAAATTTCCTTTCTTTGTTATGTTCAGCCGATTTTAATTTAAAATAAAAATCTCCTCTTGGTTAAAATGTCAACTATTACCTAATCTTATGTTTTTCACTGATCAAAATACAAATTTCAGAAATAGTATATTGTGTTATGACTCAGCAAACCACGGTTTTAAGCAAACCTTAGTCAAAGGTTTGCTGGGGAGTGACACACGATATTTTATGCAAAAACGGAATGATTTTTGCATGCGAGTTGGTGGCGGGGGTTAATTGTAGAATGAGTGGAGCATAGAGAAAATTTAACTCACAATAATTTTGAATAACTATAACTAAAATTAAACTTATCATTAAATGTGGGACGTAAGCTTCATACCATCCACAGTATTGCACTGTCTACAAACATTAGAAACATAAAAATTAAAGAATCCTAACTGAGATTAGAATAAAATTTAAGATCCTAATTAAAGTTTAATAATCAAGTTAATGCGCAGATTTTTCTGACAATAAAATCAAGAATCCAACGACCAAATTTGGGCAATCAGCATAAAATGTTCCCATTCCAATCTGAAAAAAATACTCTTCTTCCCTAAAAAAGGAAAGAAATCCCCTTCCCTCCCCCTTCCCTCTCTCTTTAAAAAAAATTCGCATCTATAAATGATTTGTTGTTTTTGTCTTTCTTTCGTCTTTTTTCTCCCTTTGTTATCAAACCACAAAAAAAACATTTTCAATATAATCACCAACGTTTCGGCACTCATACAGCACCCCTATCAAGGCAAATAAAAAATTTTAAATGCAAGCCAACAAGAACAGCAACACCTCCATGATGCTCTCTGCCTGACACCCAAGAATGTTTTGATGGTCAAAAGGCAAACCAATCGTAAATAAACCTGAAATAGAAATGACCTTCAATCTAAGTGAGCCTAATTAGAATTGAAGAATCCTAAATGAGATTAAAATCAAATATAAAATCCTAATTAACGTCCAATAATCAAGTTAATGAGGAGAATTTTTTGAAAATAAAATCAAGAATCCAACGACCAAATTTGGACAATCAGCATAAAATGTTCCCATTCCAATCTGAAAAAATACTCTTCTTCCCTAAAAAAGGAAAGAAATAGAATTTCTCCCCTTTAAAAAAAAAACAAAAGAGAGAATGGAAACATTTTATGCTGATTGTCCCAATTTGGTCGTTGGATTCTTGATTTTATTTTCAGGAAATTTTGCTCATTAGAAATATGAACTGCACATGCGTCAAAAGAGAGAGCCATGAGCGTCGCCACTTGGACTAAAAGCGCATGCGCGCACTCCGTAAAAGTATACTTTTACGGCCGTGGCCGGTAAAATACCCCCTCCGACAAACAAGAACTTTGCGCCTCACAAACACGTACAGAAAGATACAAAAACCGTCCGGTTTTCCATAAGAACATTTACGTAATTTACGCACGACCCATACAAATATTTTAATATTTTTTATATGAAGCAGCTTGGGGCAGTCTGCTTTTAAAATAGAACGAGAAGTAATATAATTTTTATATTGAATGATCTGTCATAAGATAAGGGGCGAAAAAGCGATTGACGGACAATGTTTAAGATATCCCGAGGCCAGTATCGAGGAAAGGTGTATGGTATTTCGAATGACCGTTTCGCATAACACCACCCCAGAGAGAAAGAAGCCTGCAAGGAAAGTGGGGTCGACGGATTTTAAGGAACCGTGAATATTTCCACCCTTCGTCTCGAAATTAACCCCCTGGGAGGCGTCCAATTTTGCCTTCGTGGTAAGCGAAGCACACCCGATGCTTCCATCTATGCAAGTTCAAAATATTTTAAAGAAGAATTTTTATTCGAGGAACCTATGAAATTTCAAAATTTCAAATAAGAAGATTGACTGAAGGGTAATTGATAATTTAAAGAAATTTTGTTACAAATCTGTTCGAAATTTCTGATTAAATAAAAATTGATTTAAAACTCCGATTAAAAACTATGTCACACTGGCAGGGGGGAGGGTGCTACCATGGATTGTCACATCACACAAGAAAAATATGAATGTAAATGAAAATATTTTTAAATGCTTGAAAAACGAAAATGAATGATATTATCTTGATAATAAACCATCTAAGTACAGACTTGAAACTCTTTCCTGTATTTCCATCTTTTTATTTTTTTTAATAATCCCCCCCCGTGTTTAAAAAATTTATCTTTTTTCTCGTATTTTTTTCTCTTCAATGAGAACTGAATGATCAGAACATAATGAGAAAACCAACTCATAAAATATATACGTATGTCAAAACAAATTTTTCATATTTGGTCAATATGATGTTTCGTGTAACGATTTTCGATTAGATTTGAATAAATATTGAACACAGTTTACCAATAAAACGTATTTTGAAAAAACCTCAAATAGGTAGGGGACGGGGGAGTGCAAATTTTTCTAAATTTGCCTCACGTGATTTATACATAATCTACATATAATAATAATATAATATACATCAATTTTCTTAATTTATTTCCAATGAAGATTTGAACAAGTTGTTTATTTACACTGATTGGATAGCAAATTTTTTTTTATTTGCACCGTTTTAATTTTATGTTTAATTTGTTCATCTGTTGTGTAATTTTATTAATTCTTCATGTAGTTTTAATCAAATTTAAAAATATTTTTTTGTTCATTTTATTATACAATTAGTGAATTTTTGTTCGTTTTTCTTCAATATTTTACTTTTCGATTTGTTCTTTTAATTTGTAATTTAAATGGTTGTTAATTACATTGTAATTAATTTTTTATTTAGTAAGCTGCTTTAATTAGTTATTATTTTTCATTTGTTATTCTTATTTTGTTACGCCTAGGTTTATCTATTGACCGAAGTAGCCCCACTAGGGGGGCTACTTTGACCAAATGAGACTTTGGAGAATAACCTTAATATTATTCATAAGAAATGTAATAAAAATGTCTAACAATAATGTATACTAAAAATGCATGTTTGCTCTTTTATTGTACTGCAAATAAATGAAAACATTTTTCCACTTTCTTTGAAAAAATCCTGTATAAAAAAAGTAATGGAAGTAGGCCCACTCACCCCTATTATATCTTTGGGTCAAAATTGATCTCGTTTGGTTAAAAATTATGTTTGGCTGATGATTTTCCGTTTTTTTGGTTGCAAATTAATTTTCTTTGTTCTTCAAAATTATTATTCTTAACTGTTTTTAGCTGATCAATTTTTAAAACAAAATTGCTCGTTTCTAGTTAAAAGTTCAACTATAAAAATTTTTATTAAAAATTCATCTTCTTTCATTGAAGACCGGACTATTTGGTTAAAAATTCTTTTTTTTTAATTTATTTGTTTATCTGAAAATTTAACCATTCCAGTTTTCAGTAAAATTGAAATTTTTTATTTGAACTGTTTAATTATTTGGTTTACATTTTTTGTATTTTTTTTGTGAATTCGCCACTGATTTGTTCAACGATCATTTTATTAGTTGTAGATCTATCTTTTGGGATGAAAATTTAACTATTTTGTTAAAAATTCTTTTTTTGTCGTTGAAAATCAATTTCTTGAGCTGCAAATTTAGTTATTCCATTTTCCGCAAAAAAATCCATCGTTCCGGATTAAAATTCAACTATTGGACTTGAAATTAAGTTTCGGCTTAAAATTTATATTTTAGGGTTAAACATTCGTCTTATTGCGTTAAAAATTTTAGCTTTTTTTTTAAATTCGTTTTTTGGGTTTAAACTTCTATTATTTTTGGAGAAAATCCATATATTTTGTAGAAAATTAAACTAATTTATAGGAATTTAACTTTTTGATTGACAATTCATATTTTTAGGTAGAAAATTCAACTTGTTTGAATAGAAATCACCTTTTAGGCTTGATAATTCAATAATTTCCTTGATTTTTTTCTTTCTTGAATGAAAAATACTTTTCTGTTGAAAATTTTTCTTTTTTGACAGACATTTTGTTTAGGCAATAATTATCATAAATTAAATATTTATTATTGTTAGGTTTTGTGATATTGTCCTTAACAATTTTATATGTAAGGCACTCTCCATACTGACTAATGTTTTATCAAAAATTATAAGCCAATAAAATAATGTATTTTGAAACTTTTAAATTAAACAATTAGGAACAAGAAGTCCTAAAACATTACAAAGTTTTTATTCTTATTTAAGTTGAACTTTCTTTGAATAAATCATTTTTAAAATTAAAAGTGTATTAAAGTAATATATAAGACACTTTTGAGTCCCTTTTTGAAAGCAATCTGTGTACGATAGTTATTTATATTAACCGATAAAGTTTATTAATTCTTTTTATTTGTGTAACTTATTTTTGTTTCTTAATCAAGAAGTATGATTCTAAAGCATATTAATATAAACAATAGATTTCTTAGGTTATTTTTTTGTTTGAAAACCAAATAAAAAATAAAGTAAGATTACACTATAAAATAGCCCATACCATAGAAAAAAGATATTTATTTACTCATATAAGATTATGAATGTTATAATTAGTTCATTAACAATTTTGTCGGATATTATTTTTAAAAGTTTCTAAACATATATATTATTTATCAAAAAAATTCTGTAAAATAATTGTTTCAAAGTTTGGGCTATGACTAATTTGTTTTCTTATCGCGAATTTTTCGTTGAACAATGCATTGTACACCGAATTTATTTTAATGCGCCAATATCTTTATTGAAATTAAATATGATTTTGTGATATCATGATAAAATCATGAGTGCCGTAAAAAGTGAAATTTTTGGAAAAGGGATATAAGGCGTTCAGGAAAAATGCTCTTCAATCAAGTAGGTTTTACTGCGTATTCGAAATTAAAAAATCTTAAATTTTTAACCTTTAGAATTTATTAATTATAAGAAAATTACAAATGACATAAGTTACTTTAAAAATGTGGCTTATAAACTTCAAAATTCCATCATGGCAATTTTCATTTTAATGTTGAAACCTTTAAATAAAATCGTTTAGTTTTACAGACTTATGATAAAAGAGACATATATCTCTTTTATCATAATATGAATCATCGTGAAAGCATTAAATCTATTATTTACACATATATTTCGGTATATTACAATAAGTTAAATCTTACATGATTTAATAAATCTTGTACTTGAAATTATTTGGAATTATTTGGAATTGTCTCTTATAAAATTTAAAGCTAAAATTACTACATTTAGACGCTTTTAAATTTATAATTATGTGATTATTAAAGTATTTTCTAAACCGGTTATAATTAAAAGCCACACGATTTTTATCGTTAAAATTTTTAGTTTTGCTATTTTAATTTTTTTAAGATTTAGTATTTTTCGGTCTTGAAACTTTCGATAGTAGAAGAGTTTAGAATTAGACAGTGCCAAATTTTAAGATTCGAAGCATAAAAAATACCACTTTCCGTCATATTACTGTATTTGATGAGAATATTCTTTATAAAATGTTCCGAAAGTCTTATTGCAGAAAAAAGAATACCTAAAGTTGTAGAGCATCAACGTTGATCCAAATTTACCCCAAATTGATTCATAATTACCCTTGTTGATTGTACTAAACTTAAAAAACTTGTAGTAAAAAAATAAATTCTTTGTCATCCGATGAGACCTTTTTAGGAAGATGTTGATATTTACTTGTAAAATTTCCAGCATCAAATATATAAAGCGAAGCGTAAGCACGACCCCCATGGCCATGTGTCTTTATATAAAAATGCTATAGCGTGCACCCATAAACATCGACAGAAAAAATTTAGTCTCACACCTTCGCCTAAGTCAGTACCCAAATCTGGACAATAATTCGCAGGAGGTTTTTTATTATCATCTCGCAGCGGGTTACTTATTCCAAATGAGGACAGATTACAAAGCAATATTTGGCGAAGGTCTCTCTGGCAATTTAGACACAGAAATCTTCTAAATCTAAAAGAAGGTAAAAAAATTAAAATATAAATTAAAAAACATAAAAAGTAATAACCAATAGGCGGCTGCACAAATATTACGACACATGACCAGGAGGCGGGAGCAGCAATTTTTCGTGACAAGTTGTGACTATTTTTGAGCTAGATTGGCCTTTTGGAAAAGGGTATGCTTTTAGTTTACAGATTAAAGAAAAGTTACTTTCTTTATATAAGAACTTTTTTTATGTTCAAAATACACAGCAATACGATTTGTTCGCGTCTTCAATACGCATCGATCGACCTATTGTTGAAACTTTTATGACCTACCAGTGCTGACTCAAAAAGTTTAAAAAAAAATTTCATTCTGAATGTATGAAAAAAAACTTTTTTGATAATCAAAATACATCAGTAATGTATGTAGTGAGTTTGTTGGCGTCTTCAAGATGCGTTTTATGATACACCATTGCCGATTTATGAAGTTTAAAAAAATGTTATATTCTGTTCATATAAGAAAAACTTTTTTGATATTGAAAATGCAACACTATATCATCCAGTGAAATTGTTCGCATCTTCGAGACACGTCGAATGATCTATTGACGTACCTTCTATAACCTTTTATGATCTAGCAAACCCATTTATAAATTTGAAAAATATTTTATTTGTCTTCATGATTTGAGAAAAACTTTTTTACTATTCTGAGTACAACAGTAATGTATATGATATATTTGTTCGCGTCTTCGAGATGCTTCGTTTCCGAATCGAAGGACCTTTCATTACCTATCATGACCTACCAATATCGTTTTTACATTTTCACCAAAATTATTTACTTTGCTTATGAGAGGACTTTTTAATATTGAGAATGTAAAAGTTATTGCATCTGATGCCATTATTGGCGTCATTGAGATTCTCGGATTAATCAATTGATGACTTTTCAATGAAAATTCGTGATTAATCAATAGCGACTTAGAAAATTTCAAAAAAGTTGCATTGTTTCTATAGAGAAAATTTTTATTTCAATTTAAAATATAACATTGCCGTAAGTTACAAAAATTGTTCATTATAACGGATCACATCGACTGATATTCTGATTGATTCTTCGATTTTCTGCAAATAAGATTTTCGGTAAGACAGAAACTTAGGCTTGAATAACCTTGAAAGTATCCATTTTTTTACTTTTTTACAGAAAAACTTGCCCCTATGAGGAAGAAAGTTCATATAGTATGTATAAGGATGAAATATGCTCATAAAATTAGCAGAAATAAATAAACACATAGTGAATTTTATTTTATAGTATAGAATTGTATAGTACTTCGCAGCCATATTTAGTTAAAAATTCAAACATTTAGTTGAAAATAAACTTTTTTTTACTTAGTGAAAAGTTTAACTATTTATTTCAAAATTTATCTATTTGAATAGGATATTTTTGTTACCAAGTAACCGCTTTTGGTTTAATTGAACTGTTTTAATTAAATATTGAAAGAATTTTTCACTAAGATATTAACTATTACATTTTTCGTTGAGGATTCATGTTTTTACTTAAATTATACTGTTTTTGATTCAAAATTAAAATCTTTTGGTGGTCCAAATATCCAATTTTATATCTATCTTTCTTCGGCAATTAATATTTTTATTGAGAGCTCAACTAAATTGAAAGTAAAATTTTTTGTTAACAATTTTTTTTGCTTTGTCATTTCTTATGCACATTAAAACATTTTGTTAAAAATTTAGTTATTTTGTTTGTCCAAAACAATATTCTGTTTGGCTTTAAAATTTGACTACTTGGCTCAAAGTATAACTGTTCTTGGTTCAAGTTTAATCTTCTTTGTTTAAAAATTCGACCAATAGGTTGAATAACTGTTTGGTTGAAAAAATTTACTTATCTTGTAAAAAATTCAAACTATTATGTTAAAAAATAGAAACTAGAAAAATTCTTGGTAGAAAATTATAGTAACTTGTGAAAAATACGCCTTTTAACTTAAAGTTTCAACTGTTTTATATTAGGTTAAAAATACAACTGTTGGTGGTCAAAATCAATTCTTTTTTAATTGTTCAATGTTATTTTTTCTACTGGTCTTATATAAATAATATTTTTCTAAATATTGATATAAGACCATTAGACAGGAAAAACGAACATTAAATAATTACTTATACACAGTGAAAAAAAATTGTAATTTTCTCATACGAAAGTATATGATTTTTCCCATACTTTTAAAAATCCCATACAAGCATAAAAA
Source organism: Druon quercuslanigerum (assembly GCA_010014905.2). Taxonomy (NCBI): domain Eukaryota; kingdom Metazoa; phylum Arthropoda; class Insecta; order Hymenoptera; family Cynipidae; genus Druon; species Druon quercuslanigerum. The sequence goes on from JAAAKG020132917.1 coordinate 23,364, forward strand.
TTTTTCGTTGTTCACTTGTAAATTTCCCATCCATGTCGAGAATCCCATACACTGGTATGGGAAAATTTCCAATCATGCATGGAACATTGATGCGCGGCTGTATAATGCGCAGTTGAGTGAAGTGCGCGTGCTCGATAACCATGGTATATGGATGAGAATGAGCAGAATACTTGTATAATACAATCATGGCCTTACGCGTCTAATTCCTAATAGTTTCAGTACAAACTTGTGAAATATTTTGGATTATTAGTAGTGAATCTGTTACATATTGTGAGTTCAATAAGATTTAGTGCAATCAGAAATTTTTCACAATAAGGTTCAGTGCAATTAGACGTTTTTTAATGTAATGTCGCATAAGGAAAATTTTGTTTATTTCAATAAAATAATTTAATAAAAAAAAGAAAGAATTTAATATTGGCATTTATAGTAGTATGGAAAAAATACAAAATGTTTATGGGAAAAATACATCTAACGTATAGTACAATTAACATTTTTTCCATGTTTGGGTATGGGAAAAATACAACCAATGTATCAGGAAATTGGAATATTTCCCATTCCCAAGTATGGGAAAATTTCCATTTACGTACAACCATTTTCCCATACCACGGTATGGAAAAATTTCCATACGTGTATGGGTTAACTACGTCCAATACATGTATGGTAAATTTACAATAGATTTTTCTGACAGTGTATATCTGGTCAACAAAACTAGGCCAAATACGTCTAATTAGTAAACTATTTAGTTGTAAATGTAACTGTTTCATCTGAAACTAATTTTTTTTTTGTTGAAAAAGCAACTGTTTGGCTAAAAAAACAACTTTCTTGGTTGACAATATCTCTTTACGAATTTCAAAGCCAAATATTTTCTCAAATAACCAATTTTTATTTAACTTGAATACAGAATTCTTTTGTTGAATATTCAACACTTTTGTTTATAAATTAATTTTTTTATTAAAAAATGATCTGTGAAAAAAATGGAGAGAGTGTCACGTGACAAAAGATGGCTGCGACGCTCAAAGATAGCTGATCCCTATTTCACACTTAGAGCTCAATTACTATCCCAAAAAGAAAACTTTAAATATGTGTCACAACTTAACAAGTCGTATATAAGTTATAAAATTCAAAATTTATCCTATGTGACTTTAATTTGGTCAACAAATTTCATAACGAGACATGATAGGATCATGAACGAAGATGTCCTTGATCCTTGATTGCATGGTTCTTGTGGGTTTGGAAACTGTCTCCGTGATGCATTTTCATAAACTACCTGGTTGGTATCGAGCCGCACAAGAGGTAATAACATTTTTACGAGTCACGAAACATTTATTACCGGTAATACCTCCCGGCTAGTTTATTATATATCGTGTATAGTTTAATAATGCACAGGTGCCCGTGAGCGGCTTTCCGCGTCCCACCCAATCACAGCAAAGTGCCACGCGTTGCTTTAATCAGAGCCGTAAGAAGTAACGGCAAACATTTTTTGCACCGATGAACTTTACGACAAAATGAATGAGCGTCCTCTCGCGATTCCGATCCTGCAGCTGCAGCCTTAACGAACTTTTTCACTTCCGGTTGAGATATCCCAATTTAGTGCATACTTTCACCTTTCTCACGCTCTCATTGACAACAATTATAGGGTACCCTATTCTTAACTTTTTATAGGATGATGTGCATTATTTAATATAAGAGAAGAAAACTTAAATAATGTAATGTAAAATTATGTACTACTTGTATCAAGATTTTTTTTTTAAATTAAATTAGTTTAAGTTGCAAGCGGGCTTAAATCAAAGTCTTTGAAAATATGCTAAGTGTATGCTAGTTTTCTATAACTCTAAGTATTCAAAATAAGAGATTGGTTTTAACTTGAGTATATAATAGAAAATCCGTCATTGCCCGGTTTTATCCCGGTCAATTTTACAAAAGACCAAAAGATTTGAAAGATTTTAATCGCTTTTTAAGAATTCCAAAGATTTATGATTTGAAACAGAGAATTTTGGAAAAGAATCAGAATTATGAGTTAAAACAGCAGATAATTTTTGGTCATAAGATTCAAAATTCTGATTCAAAGCAGAGAATTCTGTCAAAGAATTATAATTCTGATTTAAAACAGGGATTGTCTTTGCGAATTCTCGTTCTATGCCCACAAATTTCTTTTGTATAATAAATATTGGTTCTCTTGGAACATTCTGACTTGAAACGGAAATAAAAAAATTTCCTTTCTTCTAAATTAGAATTAAAATTCTTTTTCCAAATTCCCGTTCTATGTCAATAATTCAATGTTCTGACTCAGGATTATATTTATTCACAATATTTTATATTTTAATTCATAATTATAGTTACTGCTTTTTTCTACAATTTGAAAAAGCGAACATTGCAAAAAATAATGGTCATTTTCCCATACGAAAGTATGTGATTTTTTTCATACTTTTGAATATCCCATAAAAGCATGGCAATTTTCCGTTGTTCACTTGTAAATTTCACATACATGTCGAGAATCCCATACACTGGTATGGGAAAACTTCCAATCGTGCATGGAACTTTGATGCGCGGCTGTATAATGCGCAGCTGAGTGAAGTACGCATGCGCGGTTACCATGGTGCATGGACGAGAATGAGCAGACTATTAGTATAATACAATCATTGCCTCAAGCGTATAATTCCTAAAAGTTTTCGTACAAACTTGTGAAATATTTTGAATTGTTAGTAGTGAAACAGTTAAATAATTGTGAGTTCAATAAGATTTAGTGCAATTAGACTTTTTTCAATGTAACTTAATTTTTAATTTTAAGAATAAAAAAAAATAATTTAATATTGGTATTTATTTGTATTATGCAAAAAATAATAAATGGGTATGGGAAAAATACATCTAATGTGTAGAACCATTAATTCAAAATCTTCAAGCATTTACATTTTATCTTATACTTATTGAAATTTTGACAAATGTTCAATTATTTTTGAAATTTTTTCAAAACTTCTAAATATGTTTTAAAATAATTCAAATTTTTTTCTAAAACTTAATAAATCCTGCATAATTAAAAAATAGTCTTTAAAATCTTCCAGATTTTTCTCTTAGAATTTTGAAAATCTTTTGAAATCCTTTTAAATTTTCCCTTTAAACTATTTTTTTTAAATAAAAAAAATCATTTCAATTCTCCTAGGAAAATTATTAAATTTGTTCTATTCTGCTATTTCTAATGTTTACAAAGCTTCTCAATTTTATGTGTAAAATATAGATTTTGTTTTATATTTTTTTTAATCTTTTAAAGTTTTCAATTATTTTTGAATCTTTTAAAAACTTCTAAATTCCTGTTAAACTTACTTAAATTTTGTCTGATGTGAAATTGGTTTAATTGTTATTCTTTTTAATTGTATTCTTTAAAATTTGTTGTTGTTTTAATTATAAAAAATATTTTGTTTGTGTATCTGCCAGTCTGTTTTAAGTTTTTACAAAATTCTCTTTTCCAAAGTAAAAAATATAATTTTTTAAGGAATATTTTTTTAATTTTATTTGTTTATTCCCCATCGAAACTCAAAATTTTAATTCTTTAATAAAATTCTGTATACAAAATAACAATTAAATTCATAAACCCAATTATTTTTTCAAAATTTAAATTAAACTAACTTGCAAAATTTTATAATTATTGTAAATTGTAAATATCATATTTCCATTTTTTTAAATTTAGAAGTTGGTAGTTTCAAATTCTGACGAATGCTGACTCAGAACAGAGATTTTTTAAAATTCCCTTTTGCTAAATAAGAATTAGAAATTATTTTTGAAATTCCTGTTCCTTATAATTATAATTCTTGACAAAAACTCTTTCCTACACGATTCAATTATATTTATTTAATAAATTCTCTGTTCCAAGTCAGAATTATGTTTATTTACAATATATTTTATTATAAGTCAAAAATATAGTAAACTCCTTTTTTTAAACTTGGAAGAGAGGAGTTTAAAATTGTAGCCACTTGTAGCCAGTATATTCGAAAGAAAAATCCAGGTCATCGAATCATATTGCCGACCATTTCCCGGTTTCCCGGTGTGGAAATGAAATTTGAAAAAAGTAGGTAGTAATGTAATTTGATTTTCGAAATGTGGTGATTAGAAGGGCTATTTAAAATTTTAATTGAGCACTGATGAATAAGTGGCTATTCTAGCGATTCTGGCGATTGAACTATACGAATGGAAACATTCGTGTTTAATGAATCCGAGCTAATCTTCTGATTCGAAACGCAGCGCTATTAGCGCCACTGCGCCTACTCATCCATCGTTGCAAATTAATTTGACCGGGCCGAATTAAACCTCAAGTATAAACCTGATAGCGTAAATACGCAAGGTCTAGAGCACATTAATGAGGTGGAGAACGCGGATTCGCAAACGTGTTTCCCGTTCCTCTCATTTACTCCTGCCTATACTTAAGTTCCCTCTCCATTTTCCGAAAATCGTAGTTTTTACTTGTAATATCATCCAGATCCAGTCAACAAAAAAAATATATATACAGGGTGAGGGAAAAGTATGGAAACCCCAGAAAATTTTAGAACATTTAAAATAGAAAATTAAAATTAACATGAAGTCTTTAGTAATTTTTCCCGGGGAATTTATTGGTGACCTTGGATTTGACCTTGGACCTCGCTGTCAAGGTTATTTTAAGGTCACTATAATTTTTTGAAATGGGAACACCCTATTTTGACATCGGCAATCGAAAGAGCGGAAAATTTTTCGTTCAGATATGCATTAAGGTCTACGGTTAAGGTCACCTGTAGAAGGTCGTATGAAGGTTAAATTGTACTTGCAGGTAAATCTATGATGTGAATCTATCTATTTATGGTAGGACTTTAATAATTTTTAACGAAGAAACCTTGACCTTAGACCTTAATGCATATCTGAACGTAAAATGTCCCGCTCTTTCGATTGCTGATGTCAAAATAGGGTGTTCCCATTTAAAAAAATTATAGTGACCTTGACATAACCTTGGCAGCGAGGTCCAAGGTCAAATCCAAGGTCACCAATAAATTCCCCGGGAAAAATTACTAAAGACTTCATGTTAATTTTAATTTTCTGTTTTAAATTGTCTAAAATTTTCTGGGGTTTCCATACTTTTCCCTCGCCCTGTATATTAGACTGTATCAGAAAAAATAACTTTTCTGTTTTTTTAATAAATTTGCCTTAAAAGTTTCTTTAAAAAAAAATTCTCGAAAACTTTCAGCTCGATATTTCAAAAATTGCTCTGGCGCATGATAGGGGTCCTCTTTCCCATTTAAAATACATTGGAAAAACTTTTATTTTCTTATTTTTAAAATAATTATAAGTAAATTTTTTTTGAATGTTTGTTTGGATATTCTTACAGGAAATTAAATTCTTTACAAAAAGTTGCTCTAATTATTTTTCCGTAAACTTAATGGAACAAAGTTACAGTGCTTAGAAAAAGAGGAAAAAAAAATGAAAATGCAAATTACAGAAAGATATTTTTTTAAATTTATTTATAGGTCAATTTATTTTTTTATATTTCATTTAACACTTTCTCAACGTATACATTCACTTTGTTTTTGATTTATTTCTTACTTTTGATTTGTAACAATTGCACAATTTTCCACAAATATTGTTTTTGATTTTCATTTTTAGTTCCAAACTGATTAAATTCTTCAACTAGAGCAACTGCTCTCTCCGCAACAACGTTAACTACTTTGATATTTTTTAATGCAGTTACGAAGTTATGTAACTTTGTTATTTAGCTATTCTGTCGGGTTTGAATTGAGAAAATCACTCTATAACTCAAATTATTCGAATGGAGTGATAGATTTTTTCGTAACAAAGTCACTTACCATACATTTTTTGTGCACAGTATATCCAAATTTTGATCATCAACTTCGATACGTTGTTTATTAATTACACTTTCTTTTGTTTTTAATAATTAAACCATTTTTTATATAATTTCCAGTGATACAAGAATAATTTCGAAGCAATATTTTGAATTTTTGAATCAACCAATGAGAAAACAAACTCCGTTTGGAAAACTAAAATAAACCAATCAGCGTTTAATAAAAATTTTTAAATTTCTGTTAGAATATTTTTATTGGTTCCTCTAGGTGTCACTAACCACTATATAAGAAAAAATTTGATCGACTGTGATATTAAAATATTGATATTTTTCTATAAATCGAATACAACTAAATGATTATTACAATAAATCTAGACATAGGAAAATTAAAAATGTCTACAAAATAAAATATTCTGCTGGAATAAAATAGTGTTCAGAAATCGAAAAAAATTATTATTACTTTTTTAAACATAGAAAAAAAACTTTTTTTCTTTAAAAAAAATTAATTGTTCTCAATATTCGATTGTTTAATGTTTTTACTTTTCTTCTATGCACTGCAACTTCTTTTCCATTAAGTTTACGACAAAATTTAAAGAGAAACTTTTTGTAGAGAATTTAATTTCCTGTAAGAATGTCCAAACAAACATTCAAAAAAAATGAATCTATAATCATTTTAAAAATAAGAAAATAAAAACTTTTCCAATGTATTTTAAATTTATAATTAATTAATTAACAATAAATTAATAATTTTTAATTTTAATTTAAATTTATAAATTTTAAGTTTTAAACCCCCCCATGCGCCAGCTCAATTTTTGAGGTATCAAGCTGAAATTCTGGGAGAATTTTTTATTTGTGTCAAAGAAACTTTTAAGGCACATTTATTAAAACAAAAGTTTTTATTATCTGAGTTTTTTTCAAAATGCAGTATTTTCTGAAAATGTGAAGGTATTTGGAATTTTCTTTTTGTTATTCGCAGTGGAAATTCTTTCTCTGAATAATTGGTTAAAAATAATTTTTTATTAACTGACTGGGGGCTGTTTTTTCTAAATTTATTAAAAATGGATGAGCTTTCAGACCGGGGTCAAACCCCAGCAGATCTAGAGGGAATATTTTCATAATTTTCAATCAATATTTTAACTATTCTAGGTTTGTTTTGTAAATTTATATTTTTTAGTTGAAAATTTATATATTTTGTTGAAACTATATTTTTTTTCGTAGAAAATTCATCTGTAGGGCTTTAAAGTGAATTATTTTGTTAAGAATTCATTCTTTTTGGTTAAAAATTGATTGTTTAATTAAACCTTTAATCATTCTATTTTTGGTTAATAAAATCCTTTTTTTTAGTTGAACATTTATTTTTTTTAAATTTCAACTATTCTAATTTTCGCTGAAAATTGATATTTTTTGCATGAAAATTCATTTACTTGAAATTGAAAATGAGTCTTTTTTGGTAGAAATCTATTATTTTGGGAAGAAAACTTAACTATTTGTTTAAAAATGAATATTTTTGGTTAAAGATTTCACATTTTAGTTAAAAAAAATTCCTTTCTCAGGCTCAAAATTTATCTTCTTGATTTGAACACTCAACTAAATATTGTTTAAAATGTATTGAGAAACAAATTTTTTTTGCATTAATATTATTAATCTTTTAGGTGTGTGGTTGGTTTTTTGCACCTAGAAAAATTTTGAAATTGGAATATTCTAGCAACCCTGAGTAAGGCACTATTTAATGCGATTAATTTTTTTCCCATTATTTCGACTTATTTTATTATTTAAATTTAGCGCCCTTTTCAATTTGAAGTGATATATTTTCTCGGAAAATTTTAATAATGTAGTTATAAAGAATAAAAATAGAAAATGCGATTTGTTAAAAATCTAATTCAAAATGCTTATAAATGCTCATTAAATTCCCAAAGCACATAAACGTCGAGCATCTTCTCGAGAATATTCTCATGCTCTTGAGAATTTCTCTGAGCACTTATACCTGTGAAGAAATTTCTCATTATTTCTCTATTTAAAGTTGGGATCTAATGGGACCCCTATCAGAATATCTATTGTCTTTAAAAAACTGGTTGTTGCCCCTATCACAATATGTAGTCTAGGAAAAACTGATCAGTGCCCTGTCAGGTTCTAGTGCGGAGTTTCGTACCTCGTATAAGTATGGAAAATCTATTTGTACTCTGCTTTTTTTTTGAAGAAAAAAATTCCATCTTTATGAAAAACTGTAAATGTTCAGAAAAAGTTACAATTGTAAAAAGTAGTCTACAACGAGAAAAAACGAAATATTAAAGGAAGAAAAATTTCAATCGATTAAAATTATATTATTTTATTGCTATTCTTATTAACAGTTTGTATAATAATAAATATTCAATCAGACAAAGTGAGTTAAATTTTTTTTAGTTGTACCTCATAAGTATGGCTTTTTTACAGACTTTCAACTCGAAGGTTTAGCGTAATGGATAGGACTCCCGACTGTTAGAAATTTTATTTGTAATATAATATTTAAAAATGTAATGTATGTCTTCACTCTAAGTAAGACCATTAATATTTAAAGCCCAAGTACCATCAATCAATTGATTTTTATTTTTTAATTACCTTTTTTGTCTTATAAATTAAATATTTATCAGAAAATAGAAAGAGTCTAGACGGGGCCCTGCTAATCGTCGGGCGACAAAAGGGTACTCTTGTTAGGCATTGCTCAGAAGTTGTAACTAGAACCTGGCTAAAACAGCGTTACAGAACTAGTCAGGCCCTCTTCAATTTTCCCAAAGAGTGCCCGATTAGAAATAGGGACACCTATCCAGGGCCCTACTAACCCCCGATCGGCATTTCTACATGGGAATTTAACAAATTGTTATTCTTCTTGTAGATAAACTACTAAAATCCTTTTAACGAATCATATTCTTCTTTATAGATCAGCATTATTTTAATGATTTAGGGTTGAAAGCCGGGCAATTGGGCGATATTATTTCATCGCGACCCACGTTAGCATAGGCCGTGACTTAGTGCTCCTGTGGGTGCCGTCCGTCAACCCTCGAGAGCCTTTCTTATTTCGCGATATTTTGTCGCCTCGCATAAATTTATTGCTGGATGCCCCTTTTTTTCTCCTCAGTCCTCCCTCCTTCTTTCTTACTCTTGCACTCTTTCCTTTTTTTTTCTCCTGCCGAGGCTCGTATGAACATAATCGTCTCGACGGGCTTTTTGCTCACGTATTGCTCGAACACTTAGGTCCTTTATCATCGGGAACAGGGCTTTCTGCTGGAAACCAACCAGTTAATTCCGCTACATTTGAACGTATAGCGGTAATGGGTGAGAATATATCACACAAATTGCCATTGTGGCCGCGACAATATGCTAAACCGGTGGCTGTTAGCATTTCGTTATTTCTGCACAGTCGAAACTTGGATGTTTGTGTGGGATTGCAAAACTCTTCCGGTTGTTCCAATAAATCAACGCGAGGACGTTATGATCTACGTCGGGTGGAAAAGGAGGCTGTTGAAAGTCAGCGGTAGTATTTTGCACTTGAATTTATTTTTAATGAAAGATTTTGCGCTTGAAAAGTCTTTTTTACATGAAAAAAAATTGAAAGCTAAATAGAATTTTCCATTTCTTAAAAAATTGAAACGTGATCTCGCATACATTGTTGTCGAAAACCAGATTGGTGGCAAAAATGCGTCAAAATGACTGTTTCTAGTCGCTTTTTAGTTTGTTCTGTGCTTAGATTTCAAAAAATGTATGAGAAAATATTGATTTTTAAAGATTTCGAAAAAGGAAGCTTTTTCCGAATTATGAAGCGTTTCAAGAGAATACAAATTTGTTCTTCGGATCTTTACGAAAATTTCGAATATTTTTTTCTTTCTTTGTTTTTGAAAATGAATTTTAAGAGAAAAGTAAAAAAGAAGTTATTGAAAACGATTTTCTAAAATTTTGGAAACTGATTGTAAAAAATTTCAAAGGAAAATTTTTCAATTTTACATGACTACAGCATTTAAAAAAATATTCGTTTGCTCAAGAAAATAAACAAAAATTTAAGCTTAAAAGCTACTAAGAAGTTCTGCAAAAGTTCAAAAATAACTTTAAATTTAAAAATATTTCGAATCGTTTAAAACAAAATGTATATATTTGAAGATGACGATTTTTTCTTTTGAAAATGAATGAATGTGAATTTTTTTGGTAAATTCATATTTTTTAAATTAAAATGTTTTCTTGGTTGAAATACACTGGAACTTGGATTTAAGCACCTCGTGAGCAGTGCGTTCCAAAGAAGATTTGAAGCTATTTTAAAAAATTTCCACAATTTTCGAACCAGAGCCTGCCAGATTTATAATCAATTGCTTTAAATTGGCAGAATTTACAAAAATTGAAATCATTTCAAAAGATATATTTAGAAAGCTAAAACTAAAATTTAAAAAAATAACCTTAAATTTAAAAAGATTTTGAAACAAAATGTATGTTTTTTTAGATTTGGGAATAAAATTGTGAATCTTTTTAAGAATTTTCAAAGGTTGCATTTTCCAAAATTTTCATACAAGATCTTGAAAGATTTTGATGTAATTTTTACAATTTTGTCTAGATGTTTTGTAAATTTTTAACACAAAAATTGAGGCTTTTTAAAAGCTTTAAAGGCTTTAAGAGCGTTAACATTTTCTGAACTTTTCACAATAAAATAATGATATTAATTATTATCATTATTATATACATTTATAGAGGAGATTTTTTGAAAGTTTTAAAAGAAAAACGAATTATTTCAGAAGATAACAAAAAATTTATATATAACTTTAAGAAAATTTAATTATTTGGCTCAAAACCAGATTTGTACAAAATTGAACTGCTTTATAGAAAATTATTTTCTTTTATTAAAATTTTTTTTCTGAAAATTGATTTATTCCATTTTAGGTTAATAATTAATCTGCTTATTTTCCAGATTCAACTATTTGGTTAAAAATTCATATTTACTAGAAAATTATCTGCTTGGTTGAGAATTTATCTTTTCAGTTCAAAATGTAATTGTTGGTTTGCAACTGTTTTATGGGAACACGTTTTTTTGGCTTAAAAATCCAACATTTAAGGTGAAATGAATTGTGTTATGTTTACTGAATAATCTTTCTTAAATGAAAATGCAACTCTTATTGAAAATTCGCCACTTTTATGTGAAAACTGATCTCTTATTATAGTAATTCTATCTTTTTTGGTAAATTCATATTTTTTAAATTAAAATGTTTTCCGGGTTGAAATACACTGGAACTTGGATTTAGGCACCTCGGATGCAGTGCGTTCCGAGAATTATTGCTGTGGTAATTTCGTGATACAGAAGCGCGGGACGCACTGCTCGAAGGCCGTAATGTCAACTCGTTAGCTCGATCAGGTTGCATGATGCCTCGGATTGAGGATCAGGGCCACTACAAGCAACACCCGAAACCGTTCTTAAATCCAAGTTCCAGTGTCTCAACGATGTTTGTTAAAAATTCATCTTATTTGTTGTAAATTCAATGATTCAAATGAAAATTTATTATTTATAAACAGTAATGATTAAAAGTGATAAAAGAAGTGTAGTCGGTAAACATTACGAAAGTTAAGGGAGAAGGGGTAAATACTTACAGAGGCTTATGAAGAATGATACGTGGTAGAAAATGTTAGGAAAAAAACTTAATATAATTTATGCACAGAATATTATGCCTCGGAACCCTTTATCTATTCGAAGAAAAAACATAATTAAAAATTAATTTTTTCCTAATTGAAAAATCAGATTTGTTTGAAAGCTGGAGAATGGTGCGGAGGGCGAAATGCGAAATAAATGCGAGGCAATGTAAGAAGAGAAAAAGGAACGACGCTGAGTTAATCCGAAGGCTTAGACTTTTTAAGATCAGAGCCACTACAAGCCACACCCGAAACCGTTCTTAAATCCAAGTTCCAGTGTCTCAACAATTCTTGTAAAAAACTTATCTTATTTGTTGTAAACTCAATTATTCAATTGAAAATTTATTATTTATAAACAGTAATGATTAAATTGATAAAAGAAGTGTAGTTGGCAAAGATTACGAAAGTTAAGGGAGAAGGTGTAAATACTTACAGAGCCTAATGAAGAATGATAAGTGGTAGAAAATTTTAGAGAAAAAAAACTTAATATAATTTATGCACAGACCATTATGCCCTGGAACCCTTTATCTATTCGAAGAAAAAATATAATTAAAAATTAATTTGTTCCTAATTGAAAAATCAGATTTGCTTGAAAGCCGGAGAATGGTGCGAAGGACGAAATGCGAAATAAATGCGAGGCAATTTAAAAAGAGAAAAAGGGACGACGCTGAGTTAATCCGAAGGCTTAGCCTTTTCAAGCAAGTCCGATTGCCTCGTGCCCCAAGTTGGGTTTCTGCGGCTCGGGCACGCGTTAGAGATTTTTTTAAATGCCGGAGAAGAACAATACGACCCCGTTAACGCGTTAATGCGCTGCTATGTCGACGGGGGAAGACCTTTTTGGAATTTAATAAACGGTACCAGGCATTTGTTACTCGCACTGGGGCCACAGTATTTCCATGTCTATGTGTGAGTGTGTGACTATAATGTATGATATTTTAATTTACCGGAGCGCGGAACCAGCTCCATATCCCGCCCGAAATATGTTTATTTTACCAAGTACCTAGCCCGTTATCGAACGCTAATCAGACTGCTGCTAACCTTGAATTATTTATGCCTGTGTCACTGAATTTTGAACAAAACTTCCAACGAAAATATTTTGTTGAAAGCGAGTTTAAAAATAACTTTATTCTCTATTATAAATATTAAATGACAATAACCCAAATTTAAAATGGTCAAAGACTTTTCCTTGTTTAATTCTTCATTTGATCTAACCGTTAGTATTTAAAGACGAAAATTATTTTTAATTTATAATCTTTTACAGATTGAATAAAACAATTTAAAATTTGAAATTATTATTCTTACGGCTTCTCTAGCAAAAAGTACTAAAAATGATTAAAAGTGTCTACATAACGTTACCAATGTCCTTTTGATTTTAAAAAAATTGAAAAAGAACTCGATTAATAAGGTTTCAAAAAAGTCAAGTTAAATCTCAAGTTGTTCTCTAAGAAATGAAAAAAATGGGTATTTTCAATATTTTTCAAGCTTATGTTTCTGTTATACCGAATATCTTATTTTGAAAAAACAAAAGTTGTTTTTATAAAAAAATTATAATGTTGTTTTAACTTTACAAATAGTTATTGATTAATCAAGAGAGGTCATCGAAATTTCATCCGTAGATTAATCCACGCGTCTCGAAGACGCAAACAATTACATCAAATACAGTACTGTTATATTCCCAATATAAAAAAATCCTTTTAATAAACAAAGTAAATAATTTGGTTCCAAAATATTAAAACGAGACTCGTAAGTTATGGTAGGCCATGAAAGGTCCCTCAATTGGGCAATCGAAGCATCTCGAAGACGCGAGCAGATGTATCATATACAGAACGGTTGTACCATCAATATAAAAAAAAAAAATTCTCAAGTACTGAAGATGAGCAACATATGTTTCAAATTTATAGATTTGTATTCCTAAATCATAAGAGGTCATAGAATGTTCGTCAATAGGTCATTCGGCGTGTCTCGAGGACGCGAACAAACCTGTCATATATAGTATATATAGTATAGTATATAATATGGTCATAGATTTGAAAAGCGAAGATGCATTATTCCCAATATAAAAAATTTCTCATATAAACAGAATAACACTTTTTTTAACTTCATAAATCAGTACTGGTGTGTCAAAAAATATTCAACAATAGGTCGATCTGTTCGTCTCGAAGATGCAAACAATGTACTAGATAAAGTATAAATGTATTTTGAATATCAAAAAAGTTTTTCTCATTTATACGGAATAATCCGTTTTTTAACTTCATAAATCAGTACTGCAGGGGGTCATAAAAGATTCAACAATATGTTGATCGATGGATGTCGAAGATGCGAGCAAATGCACTACACATAGTACTTACGAATTTTTATTATTACACCATTAAGCCGTTTCCCTTTCGGGGTAGGCGTGACTCACTCGGTAGGGAGGGGAGTAGTGTGA
>JAAAKG020132918.1:0-14347 GCA_010014905.2 Druon quercuslanigerum
TCGTTATATTACACAATACGTCAGCAACGTTCTGGTCACCATGGGTTACTTATCCTACATCTCTACGAGATATTTTTAAAAAAGGCACGCAGTGATGCCGAAACGTCAATAAATTGGAGTTACAAATAAAATCTCAGTTTTGTTTTAATTTTGATGTGACCGTGAGACATAACGAAAAATTCTACAACATGTACACGAAGTGGAAGCAAAGAAATGCGAAAAGGGAGGAGTACGTAGAAATGAGGAAGGAGTTTAGGATAATGTGTAAGAAGAAAGAGCAGAAAAAGGAAAAAGAGCTGGAAGAGAAGTTGAGTAATGTTAAGACAGAAGGGTACGTGTGAAAGATAATTATAGGATTAGGAAGTGTAGGGTGGGGATAAGTGAGAAGATAGGGAGTGACAAATGAAGGGAATTTTTTAAAGATTTATTTTACGGATCAGAAACATTGAAGATAGAATAGGGGATTAGAAGAACAAGGAGGGTAGATGGATAGAACCTGAATGGAGAGGAGATAGGGAGGCAGATAAGGAATTTCAAAAGGTTTAAGGAAGTAGGGCTGGACAGGGTAGAGAACGAAGCATGACTGTTTGGCACTTAAGAGGTAAAGGAGAGGCTGAAGAGGGTAGTGAGAAGAGTATGGTGTGGGAGGGATTCCTAAAAGAATGGAGGGAAGGGGTGATCACTGTGTAAAAAAGTGGATAGGAAGAGACAGGGAAATTATAGAGGAATTACGATGGTGCTGGCAGATAGGCTGCGGAAGGACGTTGTGGGGAAAGGCATACTGCGGAGACGCAGGCAGGCTTTAGGGAGGAAAGGAGTACTATTGACAATATTTACGTTTTGCTGCACGTGGTCGATAGAGAACCACTCAAAAAGGGTGCTAAAGTGTACGCGTTTTTTGTAGATCTGAAAGGCACGGTCCCTTTGGCGGATAGGGGCAGGTTGTAGGAGGCAATGGAAGAGAGAGGAGTGGAGAAAGGCCTGATCAAAACAGTGAGGGAGGTATATGAGGAGACGAAAGGTAGGGTGAGAGAACGATTGGGAATCTCTGAAGGTTTCTGGATGGATAGGGTTTTGAGGCAGGGGTGCCCGCTTAGCCCAAAGCTGTTTGCAATTTTGATCGCAGATATGGAAAGTAAGCTAGCAACCGAAGCACTAGGAGAACTTAAGGTAGGAGAAGTAAGTATATGGTCACTTGCATATGCAGATGACATAGTGCTGCTAGCGAAAAGCGAAGAGGCTTTAAAGAAGAGGTTAGAGTTAAATGCGGATAAGTCGAAGGTTATGGTGTTCAAAAAAGGAGGGGAAGACATAAGGGAGGGGAGTGGAAGTGGAAGGAAAAAGAGGTACATGAGGCGAAAGAGTTGGTGTACCTGGGCTTCCCGTTTCGGAGAAATGGGGGAGTGGATATTCATATGAAAGAGAGAGTGAGAAGGGCAAATGTGGTGATGAGGCAAGAGTGGGGTTGGGAAAGAGGTTGTTTGCAGATGATTTTGTGAGGAGAATGAAATTGTTTGATTCTCTAGTGATGAGTGTCTTATTTTACGGAGTGGAGGTGTGGGGGTGGGAGGTGGTAGTTAAATAGGATACAGGAGAGGTATGTAAAGTGGACACTGAACTTAGCAAGGAATACGCTGAACTATATTATTAGGAGGCGGGCAGGAAGAACGAGTTAAGGGATTATACCGGAGAGCTGACCGTGTAAATATGAGGAGAAATTTGTAGAACAGGGGGAAAGTAAACTGGTTAGGAAATGTTGGTGGAAGAACGAGAGCAGATGTAGGGATTTGAGGATGGAGGTGGAAGAGATAGGTATTTTAGAAGGAATAAATTGCAGATGGATAAAGTTAGAAAGATGCATTGAAAGGAAGGAGGGTGTATGAGTTGGTTAAAAAGATAGCATGTGGAGAGAGAGAAGGAAGCAGAGGAGCTTAGAACAAGAGACTCAAGGTTTTATGGGAACTATTTGTGGATTATGTCAAGGGAGAGAGCGCAATATTTGTGTAAGAAAGGAGATTAAGGGAGTCATGAACTTATAGCGAGAATGAGATGTAGATGCATGGAGAGTCATAATAGTTTCTGGCTTTATGGAGAGTAGTGGATGTGTTAATTTTGCGGGAAGAGGGATTCCAAAGTGGAAAACTGATCGGAGGAGTCTGAAGGGGTGAAAAGGAGTGGGATAAGCATGGAGGTATTGTTGCATGAAAGGACAGGCAAAAGGATAGTTGCATGGGTTAAGGGGGTGTTGAGTAAGATAGAGAAGAAGTGAAGGAAGAATGAAGAGGAATAGAGAAGGACAGATTGTTTAGGATTAGGGATTAGCTGCGAAGTAGAGGTTGACAAGGCGAGGCAAAGCGAGAAAATAGCGTCATTAAGAAAATTCTGTAAAAATGGAAGTGTAAGCAAGACAATTTTTTTAAGCCAGCAGGCTGAAAAATAAACGTTTATCTATCTGATTACTTGAACCATTGAAAACAGAATATAAAACTTTTGTTTCTACTTTTTTTCCTGAAAAATGCTTGTTTTTAACACTCTAATCAGCTTTTTTTTTTAGTTTTATGTCCTGTCTTTATGTAGCTGCCCCTCTTAAGTATTCCAATACACCTCCAATTTTTGATAAAGGTTACTCAAGATAGCGTATTTGGGTTAATTATACATAAATGGGTATATATACGCAAGCCAAATTTTAATGAATCGCAGTTAGTCAAGAGATTAAAAAAGCAGTTTATTTTAACTGAAGAAAATGAAGATCGCCGTGGACAGTTTTTTCTTTATCTTTTGGCTTCTTCTTGATTTTATTCGTGAGTGATAAATAGTTAAATAATTAAATAATTAATTTTAAATTTTTGGCGTCCAATAATCAAGTCAATGTGAGAAAATCCTGAAAATAAAACCAAGAACCTCGCGACAAAATTTGTATAACCACCACAAAATTTTCCTATTGCAATCTGAAAAAAATTTTTTCCTTTTTTTTCCTAAAAAAGAAAAGAAAAAATTAGTTTTCCCTTTAAAACAAAGTAAAAAAGAAGAAAAGAAGATGAGATCGCAACCAACTGAATTAAAAAATTCTTTATAATTATATATTTATTCAATAATTTTTTATTTAATTACAATATTTTTTATTTTTGTATCCCGATTTCTCCCGATCTCAAAAAAATTCCCAGACATTTACCGGTTTCCCGGTCCAGCGGCCACCCTGACTGGTGACAATAGTTATCTAAATTTATATTTTTCTTTCCTTTTACAGCATTACGTTCAGAGGCGATACTACCAAAAATAAATGAAAAGCAGGATGAGGAGGAACAGTTCGTGGAAGCTAAGTATCATGTTACTACCCCTCTTAATCTGGACCCTCGTTACATTAAATATCCTGAAGGACCAAGAGCAGCAACAGACGAATTATCACGCCAAAAGTTATTATTCGACAATTATTCTGAAAATCTGAAACTAGAATATATATCCGGTATAGTTTAAAAGAAGAAGACTATCCATATGGAAAATGCTCCATCAATTGGACCTGGAACTCAATCTTCATCTGAATCTTTATTTCCGCCTTCCAATGGACGCAGAAGAGGAATATTTGGTTAGATCAATTAAAAACAAAATTAATAAATTAATTTTCCTAACTTGAACTTGAAGTAAAAAAATTCTTTAGGAATTGGGGTTTTTTATATTTCTAATGTAATAATTCAATACCCACATGTCCAAACGACTTTAGCGAGAACTTATTTAAAGCAGACTTTGATAAGCTTTTGTTCCGATACTATATATAAATAATTCTGATTAAAAATAGTGAAAATTGTTATCTAAATTTAAAATTTTAATTTCTTTTACAGCTTTGCGTTCAGTGGCGATTCCTTTAAAAAGAAGTGAAGAAGAGAAGAAGGATGAATTCGTGGAAGCAAAATTTTTTGGCAATCCCCCTGACAAAATGTGCCCTGGTTACATAAAACGTCCTGTCGGGCCAATAGATCCAAGCCACTTTTATGCACGCCAAAACTTATTACTAACCAGTAATGCTGAAACTCCTAAAACAGACTATGTGTACGGTGATAATGTTGAAAACAGGAAGTCTATCGAACTGAAAGGAACACCACTACTAGGACCTGAAAGGGAATCTTCATCTTCGTCTTTTACTAGACGCTGAAAAGGAACATCTGGTTTGATCATTTGAAGCGAATCAAAAATTTAGAATATATTATTCAAAATAAAAAGAGAATTATTTGAAAATTGTCCTTGTTTTAATTTTACGCTAATGCCATTTTTTTATATTGCCAGAGAGAAACTGAGTATGTCAACTACGTATTAGGCCTTAGAGTAAGATAGACAGTGAGTGAAGCAACGTCAACCGTGACGTTCGCAAGGCGGGAGGGCGAGTAGAGAGCCAGCGAAGCTCGACGCGCGCATCTCCTACCATCGATATTCTCCCCTCTCTGCGCGACTTCCACACAACACTCACACGGCGACCGCTATAAAACGTTGTGCACTTGCACGAAGCGTGCTATTGCCGTTCCTCTCGCAAAACGAGCACAAGCCGCTACTATTTATCTTTCTCTTCATAAACCTTCAGCTGGTAGCCGACCCTAGAATTTACGAAGCAGCTTGATTGAAAGTGAAAGTGGTACAGGTTACATGGTTACTTGGTACATGACCAAGAAAGTTAGAATAATTTCATCAATGTGTTTTCTCAAGGGGTTATTTTGATCAAAATTCCCTATCCGCTTTTTGTAACATGTATATGTAACTGTATTAGTTACTATAATGCTCAGCTAACGGGACGCAGATCGAGTGGACAGTATAACTGCTTGAGACCAAAGACAAAGATACAAGGGAGAATCGGGGTTTATATAGTCCTTCGTCCCCATGCTAACATCATCAAACGAACGCAGCTCTGCATAGGTGGGTAACTTTGGCCCTTAAAGAGTATAATGTTACAAGAAAGACATCATGCAACAGTTGCGTAGACTCTTTCTGCGTTCTTTGAGGAGAATATGTTGTGAGTAAACTTAGAAAGACATTCACAGATGTACTTGAAAATAGATACCAGGAAATTTTTGGTATAGAAACTAGTGAAATGATCAATCATTTTACCCTAAAAACAATATGCTGAAGATGCTCCTTGCAACTTAGTAAACAAAAGAAGCGGACATTTGCTTCTCCAATCATCTGGCGCAAACCAAAATCTTCGATTTGTTATGCAAATGTTGAATCTGTGACTTGTCCTAACATTTTTGAAGCTGAAGAGAGTAATAAAAGTAATACTACCCAATGCATTAACTCAAGAAGAGCTTATTGACTTGTTCCGAGATTCTGGACTTTCAAAAGAAATTTATGAACTAATGGCGTCAAGATTAAAAGAGAAAAATCGCCTAGCTCCTGGCACTCGTATAACTTTTTATCGCGAAAGAGATATCCAACTTAGAAAATATTTTTCAGGCTTAAAAAATTTAGTTTCCTGTAACAATATTGAAGCTAAAGACTGGCGCTTATTTATAGATTCTTCAAAGCGTAGTTTAAAAGCGGTCTTTCTACATAATGACAACCATCTTGATCTGCTACCTGTTGGTTATACGCTTGTGTTAAATGAGTAGTACCACAACCTTTGCTTCGTACTTGAAAAATTATATTACGCTAGACAAAAGTGTAAAATAAGTGGAAATTTAAAAATAATGACCATTTTATCAGGTCAGCAAAGTGGTTTCACTAAACATCCATGTTTTCTATGTGAATAAGATGGCCAAGCTCGTACCGAACTATATGTGAGAAAGGATTGGCCCAGTAGGGAAAATTTAACTCCAGGAACCAAAATATCATAAAAAAGAGTCTAATACCAACAGATAAGTAATCCTTCTACCAATGCATATAAAGTTGGGAATTGTAAAACAATTCGTTAAAGCAATGAATACTTCGGAGAGCAAAGCTTTCATGTACGCATTTGAAAAATTTCCTTAACTGTCTGATGCGAAAATTAGACAAGGTGTTTTTGGTGGACCGCAAATTAGAGAACTTTTAAAAGACAATGAATTCCATAAAATAATGACTAAGGTGGAGAAAGCAGATTAGCAAAACTTTAGAGACGTTACGAAAAAATGTACAGGAAATAGGAAAGATCCTAATTACGAGACTATAGTTGAAAATATGGTACACAATTTCAAAAATACGGGATGCCCAATGAATCTAAAGCTGCACTATCTTCATTCTCACATTGAGTACTTTCCTGAAAATTTAGGCGATTTTAGTAAAGAGCAGGGTGAAATATTCCACCAGGATTCGAAATATATTGAAAATAGATATCAGGGTGTTTGGAACAGCCATATGTTGGCAGACTACTGTTGGTCTTTAAAGAGAGACACGTCAAACCAACCCAAAAGAAAAGCACTATGAAGGTCATTTACAAATAAACGAACACATTATCACTCTAAAGCTAAAAACACATGAAAGGGCTACTTATAATGTTGTAAAGCTCTTGATACGTCAGCGTCGTTGTTCCTGTGTATCCCTAAATGTAGGTTATTACGATGCTGGAAGTCTGGACCTTCTTGAGAATTCGAATTTCTGTTAAACAGGAATTAAGTGTCGAGCATAAGTTTAGATTGTAGCTTTCTAGGATCTTTGGAGTCTTTTTGTTGTTACGGTTATAGGGGTATAAAATTATGAAGTTTCTGGGTTATACGGCTATGGGGTTTTGATTTTATAGGATTCTGGACTTTTGGAGTTGTAAAGTTTTGAGGTATTAGGTTATATGAATGTATGGGGATGTGGAGTTATGAAATTTAATTCTAAATTATTCGGAGTTATATTGTGACATGCAATTTTCTTGTGATACACTTCAGGGTTATCGAGCTTATGGGTTTTGAGGTTATGATGTGGTGGACGTGTGGGATTATAAAGCTAAAACTCCCAGAAATGCAGGTTTCAGAGTTACGTCTAAGCTTTTTTTGCCGCAATTAGGGTTTTGTAGTTTATTGGGATTTGAGATTGAGATTTATATTTTCAAGCTGGTTTTTGATGTTAGAATAAAACGCTGACGTGATGGAGCAAAACAAGCTTCGCATTCGGTTTCAGTGACGCAAAAAACATATAATCCACTTGGTCCGGTTTAGGGAACCCTCCACTTATTTTTTGTGGTTCTGTATAATGAATAGAACTATAAAGTTATATTAAAAGATTATTGCTTAATCTATTTGAACGTGTGTTTTAATACTTCACATGATTGTCTTTAGCTCTGTCATGGTTTTAAACTATATAAAATATAAATACACACGTATTTATAATAGTTATAATTATAGTTATTCTATAATGGTAGAATCTTCAATTAGAGTTTTAATGATCAATCATCGGTATTCTCTGAGTTCTTATCCGTCCTTGGTAACTTTGCATATATCTTATGGTTTCTTTATTACCGACAGTAGTGCAGTTACCATAGTTAGGTTCAAACTCAGAAACTTTGATTGCAATTTTTACTATTTTTGTTGATAATTTTCTTTTTTTAATTTTGAAATTAATGAATCCAACCAAAGTAAAATCTAATTAAAAAATTAGATAGAATTTAATATTTTTTACGCTTGACATATTTGTTAATTAAAAAAAAATATATATATAAAGTCCTCAATATGTTTAAATATTTTTACGAAGCAATTACTGGTTTTCAAATATTTATTCTTACCACGGTTGCTATCTGATGACAATTTTAAAATTTTTTAAACACACCATCAAGTACTTTTATAAAAGAAAACAAATTCTTAAAGTTTAAAGTTTTCTAAAATTATTTAAATTAAAAATAACAATAATTAAAAATATTTTTCTACATAAAACACGTTTTTTTGATAATGCGATTAGTATTTTTAAATATTACAAAAATCATTTTCAACA
The DNA here is from genome assembly GCA_010014905.2 of Druon quercuslanigerum. Taxonomy (NCBI): domain Eukaryota; kingdom Metazoa; phylum Arthropoda; class Insecta; order Hymenoptera; family Cynipidae; genus Druon; species Druon quercuslanigerum. Next base: position 7,873 of record JAAAKG020132918.1, read on the forward strand.
ATTAAATTTAAGAAATAATAAAAAATACATTTTTAGAAACATCATAACTGAATGAATTATGTTTTTTAAAAATTTGTAACGGTAGTTGTGCCAAAAGTCAGCTATCTGAAAAAAAAAGTTTTTCTATGTGTTTAAGAATCAAAATATTATAACTCATTTCATTTCACATAAAAAACATTATTTTTTATAAAAAACGTTAAATTTCTCAATAACATAAAAACATACATTTAAGCCATGTTTTTTGCAATTGAATTCTTTCTTACCGCTTATTACATTTTGAAAAATTTTGCATTTTAATAAATTATGGCATATTTTTTCCGGGAAAGCATTCTCTAAAACTCTTCTGTTTCCAATGTTGAAAGTAAATTTTTTTGTAATTGAAATCGCTAGACCAATTTTTTTAAACAAACATTTCTGAAAGAAATAATTGTATTTTAAGATTATTTAGTTATTTTTAAAATTGGAAACAGTAGAGTTGTCGAGAATGTAGTAGAGAATTTAGGTTCTAAAATATAATTATTTAAACAATTTAATATTATTTTCAATTATATTTAGTATTAATAATCCTAACAGGGAAATAAAAATTGCAGTTAAGAAAAAACAATTTTTTAAACAAATCATTATTGTTTATTATTATCTTCTCCTACAGTAATGTTCGAAAGTTGCATTTGTTTTGATTTTTGGTTAACACAAATTAGTTTAAATAGAAATAATGAAAGTATTTTAAAAAAGTCATTTTTTAAATAGGATTGTTTTTTAATTGCTTTTTTCATTCTTTTGTCAATTTAGGATTAGATGGGTCAAATAGTTGTGTAAATTATTTCTAAAAAATTTTCTTTTAGAAGACAAAGCGATAGTTATCAGCAATAATAATTTATTAAAATAATTATGTTAATTGAATTGCACTTGGGGTTCGAAAGGATCTCAATTCTAATTGAGCCTATTTGTAAAGAACCTAATTTTTCTTTTGCCCACTTGGACATTTTGTCTAATTAATAACACAATATTGACCTTAAAGCACACATGTAATCAAACTCTGATGAACATAGCTTGATGAAGATAATTAAATTATCATATTTATTGCCGCAATTTAAACAGATATAATGAATTGATAAATATAATTTGCAGGTTATGTAAGAAACTTGTAAATATAAAGGCTTATTCATATGCAAGAAACTTTTCGTCTTCAGTCATCGGCAGCGTTTCCTATATTGAGAACTTTTTAAACTGCGCATGCGTCGCGCCGACAACCCGATTGGTCAATGTTAGCGCGCAAATTTTGAATGATATAAATATTCAGATAATACATTTTTCGTTGAAAAAAATTCGGCGTTTTGGATTCAAAATTGAAATTTTTTTGGCAGAAACTTATTCTTTGTTGAAAAGTTTATATTTTGATTGTCAAAAGTCAACTGGAATGTTTCACAACAGAAAATTCAACAGTTTTTTTTTTAATTTATCTTTTTGATTTAAAAACTCATATGATTCAATAAATATTTTATTTTTGATGAAAGTGAAACTTTTTGTTAAAAATTATTATTCTTTGCTCGATAATTTAATGATTTTCTATAATAGATTTGGTTGAATCACTTTGTTAAGAAAACATTTTTCGCTGTTGTTGAATATCTATATTTTTCGTTGAAAAATCATCTCTTTGGTTGAAAGTTGAGCTATTTTTTAGAACAATTTTCTTAAATTTAAAATACAACTCCTTGTTTAAAAGCTACATTACATTGTTTAAAATATATTGTTTTGATTGAAGTCTTACGTTTTTGGTTAAAAATTTAATTGTTAATCGCAAAAGCCTTTTTTTGGCTTAAAATTAATTTTTTTAACTGTAAATGTAATTAGTTAAAACATTTTTTAAGCTTGACTCTTTTCATTTAAAAATTCTTATTTTGTGGTAAAAAAAGAAATTTCTTGGTTAGAAAATTTTATTTTTGTGGGGTAAAAATGCAAACGTTTGGAGAAAAATTAATTTTCTGCCGAGTTCAAATTTTTCGTTTGAAAATTCAATGCTTGTGGTATAAATTCATCTTTTAACTTAAAGATTCAATAATTTTAAAAAAAACTTTTTTTACTTTGTTGAGTGGAAAATCTTTATTTGTTGAAAATTCGTCATTTTAGCTACATTTTATTTTATTCAAATATAATGTATGACATTTTTCAGTTGCGAATTTATCTTTTTAAATTAAAAATATATTATTATTTGCCAATAAAATAAGTAACAATCATGATATTAAAAGGTTTAGTGAGGAAGAAAAATTGTAAATTAATTTTGTGTGGTCCCATTGCAGTTCAGTAGTTCGAATTGATTCAAACGGAGAAAGGTTTTACGAAGAAGCTGCCACTTTATTCTAAAAAACAATATAAAAAATTGTTCTTATACAAATCTGAAAAATGCAGTAGGATATTATAATAATAAGGGCAAATCTTTTTTCTTTTGCTATTGTCCTAAGACCTAATGGGTGATTATATTTGCTTCTGAGTTAAGGAAATTATTACTGTATATTTATTTCTAAATATTATTATTTAATGTTAATCAAGTCATTCAATTTAAATGTATAACATTTTAAAGAATTCTAACTTCTTAAGGCGACTTTTCTTACTTTCATAAAAAATTTATTTATCAATTGGAAAAAAACACATCGTGTCTATCTTTAAGGTATAATTATAATATGCCGAAATTAAAGATTTTTTACTGACCACTGCAATGCAAGAGTTGATAACTATTAAAAATCGTGTTGATTAAATCTTCTTCAGCCAAGGCTACCACTTCATCTGCCACTGCCTTTTCCGCCTTTGCCAGTGCCATTTCCGCCAGTGCGAGCGGCTTGTGTGCCTTTGCCAGAGCCTTGTCCGCCAGTGGTAGCGGCTTGTCCGGAACTGCCCTCTCCACTTCGACTGTTACCAGTGCTACTGCCATCAGAAACAGCAATCTGAGAAAAAGCCATAATAAACATTAGAGGGCGTACTTAAGTTAGAAGCACGGGGGTGAAGCTGGTATAGGAGCTTCCGGTAACAAATCTGACTTCCGTGCCAGGCCGATCTAGGGTCCTTTCTAGGTAGTTTCAAGTTATACAGTTTTTTATTTTAGTGGATTTCGAAGTTATTAATGTGCCAGCATTGAATATGGAAAAATCATAATGTAAAATCATTTCTCGAGGTCAGGGAACACGAGTACCCGTTTGAAGATATTTTCACAGCCTCTTTTCACAATAACTCCTCTGAAAACATCTTCTTTTGCATACTACATAAGCCTGAAACGATACTGATTCAAAGGTGTATTCGATCTTTAATTTTTGAGTAAAATTAATCTACGAAACAAAAAAATATGCCCGCATGCTCGCTTTGTGAATTTAGTTCTGCCAGGAGGAACTCACGGCGCATCGGTCGCTCCATAAGCAGCCATATTGCCCAAATTTGTTTCCACTATTTGACACGTACCTTCACCCCCGTGGTTAGAAGCAACTACGGACACCAATTCTGCTATCTTTTTCTACCCGCGCGTGCACAATGAATACGTTCACTTGCTTCTTCCAGGCAACCATAAAGGTGAAAAATGGCAATTCTTTACCGAGTTTAGATTTTTGTTTTTAGATTATTTCTGCAAGACATTTTGAAGAGGTTTTTGCTGTTTGCTTATCATCGTGAAAAAAATTTTTTTCTATGATCAGCATCGATGGACATTAGGCACGGGATAGTAGAATGCATTAAAAATTAAATTGCAAAGTTATTTCTCCTAAGAAAATTATGTTGGTAAATAATCTACATTGTGGATTTTTCGTTTGTAAACTAAATATTTGCGATAATATTACTGTCTTTTATCGAAAAAATAATATTTAATCATGAGAATTTTTCATCCGATATTTTGTGATAATTTTATAAACAAATAATATGAACAATGGTACAGTGTGAACATTTAATGAGAGAAAGAAATCGTTTTTTTTCAATTTAATTTTAAATCATGTCACTAGTGATGTTTGATAATGGAAAATTATAATCTGATATTTCTTGCTCATAGATGAACTTTTTTTATCCTTCTGTTTTTTTAAATAAAGAAATATAATCTGGAAAAATGAAACTTTTTGAGAATATTATTTAAATGATTTTGATGTTTCTTTTTAGATATAATCAGCATTAGCTAAATAAAAACATCTATGTTCTTTGTACATCCTTCTGTTATAAAACAACTATATAAACAAATGCATGGATTTCTTTGAATTTTTCTTGACATCTGTATTTATATAACTTCATATATTAAGCTTCTTTTATTATTACTATTTATAACTTCCGCGCTTCGATCTAATTCTGTTTATTCTACTTTTATATTCAATCTTGGTTCTCAAAAAGTCATCTTGTAATCTTACTTTTAATTTTGGTTAGATTCCTTTGAAATTTGCCTAACAACATAAAATAGTTGTTTATTGACCAAAAGTGCTCAAATCCATTATAAAAACAATACTTGTAACGAATAGTGATTAAATTGTACTAATTTCTATTGTTCTAAACATTTTAGTTAAGAAATTAAAAAGTTACTCAAGGCTCATAGCTTCCTGATTGGAATGAATTAGTGCCTTTACTTGCTCGTTCCCGCGTTTAACATAGTTCGAACTCCGAATGTCGTATTTACTTATTTCTATTAAAATATAAATCCAAATTGTCCTGCTTGCAAAATTAATTTTCCCAACTATTATAATTTTAGAAAGCACGTCAAATGTATATATCCAGGTAAGTTAAGTCAACGTTTGATGCAAGTTAGTGTATAGGTTACATATAGGTCATATATCGATTATTTATACAGTCAGTTATTTAGTTTATATATTCATTACTCCGAATATTTTCTTCCGTTTAACACTTAATACATTAAAACCCTTTTCATTTTCTTTAAAGTTTTCTGGAATTCCTTATTTATATAGCTTTATACATGAAGCTTCTTTTATTATTACTATTTGTATGCCTAAATTCCGCGCTCCGATCTAATTTTGTTTATTCGACTTTTAAATTTAATCTTGGGTTTCTAAAAGTCTACTTTTAATCTTACTTTTAATTTTGATTAGATTTCTTTGAAATTTTTAACCTTTACACAAACTTACTTCGACATCATTGATTTCTGCTTTCACATTTTCATGTTTTGTAAAATTAAGTTCTACTTGTGTTATAGATTTTACCGCTTCTTACGGCGATTTTCCATTTTAAAACTATGTTACAGTGGCTTTCAAGTGAAAGCAGCGCGCGAAAATCTGCCCCCCCCCCCACCTTCCTCGTGATTCGCCGAGAGCTCCGCGCCAACCGCTGGCCGGCAAGCTCTCGCCGTGCGACGTTAAAAGACGGTGCGCTCGAACAATTCGATGCACTCTGTCTCCGACCATCGCTTGGAATCATCCTCCTCTCGGTAGTCACGGTACTTGTACCATTTTTTCTGAGCTGTGAGTAAACAATTGTTAAATCAATCACAGTGTATTTTTACTTTCCTCTCTCTTCCTCCAAAGTAGTCGGTAAGCTTTCTAGTAGCTCCGCCAAATTCTCCTCTTTCTCTCATTCTTTCTCATTTTACTCCTCAGAGGTCGGTCCCCTCCTGCAGCTTCTCAAACCTCGATTTACGTTGCTTCCTTCCGTGGCCTGTACTCTCTCTCTCTCTCTGCAGCTTCGCAAGCCTGCCTCTCTTTCTTTCTCCCCGAGGTCGGTCCGTCTGTTTCACGGCTCCGCAAACCTCCCTCTGCTCTCTTATTTTCCCAAGGTTGGTCTGCCCTTCTTACGGCTCCGCAAATATTGTTCTATTCTCTCTTTCTAAAGGTCGGTTGGTCCTTCTTACGGCTTTGGAAACCTTTCTCTGTACTTTATTCTGAAGTCATTCCGACTATTTCACGGCTCCGCAAACCTCTCTCTGTCTACTTTTTTACCTAACTTCCTTCCTTGCAAATCCTATGCCCCAGCAAATAGACCAGCCACCTTCACCGTTTGGCGTCGCTCCGCGACACGTTCTCTTCCTTGAGAATTCTCGCTCCTCCTTCTCTTCCTCCAGCATCCCAAAAGCCATCGTTAGTTCGAGGGCCTTCGCCCCTTCTACCTCCCGCTTGCACCTTTCTGGACCTCTCCCTTTTTCTTCTGCCTTGCCATCGGGCCGCTCGAATAACTCCGGACGTTACGATTCCAAAAAACCCCGGTTGGTTTACTCCATCACTCGCACTCCCATCCCTTCCAAACGCTTTCGGCAGGAGGAGAATGATGATGACGACGTCATCCTTATCGAGATCGTCGAGGCTTGTAACTCCTCGCGACAAGCGTCCTCATCTAGAAGTTGCACCCAGACGAAGCGTTTTTTTTTAAACCAGGCGGATCCTACTTCCTGACGTACAGCGAACCCGGTATCTTCGGCTGACGACGCTTCCGCCATGCACGGAAAGAAGTAATCACGCAAAATCAGAGTGCGTAGTGAGCACCGTATAGTAACGTGCTGACAGCTCTCGGTTTC
>JAAAKG020132919.1:0-14347 GCA_010014905.2 Druon quercuslanigerum
ATATTAATAAGTAACTTTAGACTAGAAACATTAAAAATTGTAAACTTAAAATTTTTGTTAACTTAAAAGTTCTTAATTTAAAAGTTAAAATATTTTTATTTGAAATAGTTTAAGCAAAATTAAAAAATTAAACTTTCAGTTAGAAAAATTAATTTCAATAGTCGAATTTTGGCCAATGAACTTTAAAAAATTTCAAAATTATATCTTTAAGTTATTTTAGAATAGAAACATTAAAAATTTTAAAGTTAACATTTTTTCTAACTTAAAATTTCTTAATTTAGAAGTTAAATTATATTCATTTTAATAAGTTTAAGAATATTTTAAAAGCTTTAAAATTTTATTTCAAAATGATGAGAAATCTAGAAGTTGGTTTATATTTTGTTAAATTTAAAATTACTTTTGAAATTTTTTCAGAACTTCTAAATAACTTTTAAAATTAATTAAATCTGCTCTAAAATTTCTAGAAAATCTTGCGAATTTAAAAAACATTTTCAACACAAATGAAAAAGTTAATCTTTCAGTTAGAAAAATTAGTTGCAATAGTTAAATTTTAAGTTAAAAAGATACATTTTTAACTAAAATGATGAAGTTGTAATTAAAATACTTGAATTTTTAACCACGAAGTTGAATTTTAAAAAAAAGGTTAATTTTCTACCAAAAAATTCAGTTGAAAAAAAACGAATTTTTGAACGAAATAGTTAAATTTTTAATTAAAGGAGGCAAAATTTAAAACAAATGGTTGAATTTTGAACTGAACAAAAAATTTTAACCGAAAATGGAGTTAGTAAAATTTTTAGTTAATAAAATTAATTTTTAACCTTACTCATAAATATTCAAACAAAATGATGAATCTTCAACTGAAATAATTAAATTTGAAACCAAAAACATAATATTTCAACAAAAATAATAAGCCTTCAACTGAAATAGCTGAATTTTCAAACTAACAAAAATTAATTTTTACTAAAAAAAAAGATTAATTGTCAAACAAAACTAAAATAATTAAATTTTAAGTTAAAAATAAATTTTCCACTAAGATGATGAATATTTAAATAAAAAAATTTAATTTTTGACCAAAAAGATGAATTTTCAACCACGAACATCCATTTCTACCAAAAAATACAAATTTTCAACAAAGTACGTCAATTTTGAACCAAGAAAAAAGGAATAATAAACTAAAATGTTTATAATTTGTATCCAAAAATATAGTTTAACTAATTTGTTAAAAAATAAACTATTTTGCTGAAAATTAATTGTTTTAAATGAAAATTTGACTATTTGGTTGAACATCTAACTGTATGTTTTAAAATTTAGGCATTTTCTTGAAAAATTCTTTTTTTTTGGTACAAAATTAATCTTCTTGGCTAAAAAAACTTTTTTTTAATTTAACTATTTAGTTGAACCTTGAAGTCTTGTTCCAAATCAATTTTTTGAATATTCATCATTATAGTTCGAAATTTAAATTATTTTATCTAAAAATGTAACTATTTAATTTTTGGTTTAAAATTAATTTTTTTTGGTTGATAATTTCTCCTTCTTTATTTTTAAATTCACTTATTTCGGTGGGAATTATCTTTTTGTTAAAAAATTCCTAAAAGTCCATTTTCTTGTTCAAGAATCATAATTTTGCTTAAAAATTTTGTTTTGTTGATAGATTTGTTAACTAAAAATTTAGCTTTTTTTAAATTCGACTGACTGCTTACAAATTAACTTTTTTAATTAAAAATACAGATTCTCTGTTTGAGAGTTCAACTATTTTATAGAAAAATCGCACTTTTGCTTGAAAATTCAACAATTTGGTATAAATAATAAGCGTTTAGTACAAAATTAAACTTTTTCGTAAAAAATTAATTATTTATTGAAAATTTATGTAATTTGTTTAAAGGTCGTCTTTTGTGGTGAAACCATTTTCTTCTTGGTAGAAAACTGAACTATATAGTTAAAAATGTATGTCTTTTTTAAAGGATTAATCTTCTTTTGTAGAAAATTAATCTTCTTAGTCGAAGACTCTTTTTTTTCAACTATTTCGTAAAAGACTCATCTTCTTTAATTCAAAATTTAACATCTTGGATGCAATTTTTTTTATCGTTCACTGAGAAATCTTTCTCGGTTGAAAATTCGTCTTTTTAATTTAGAATTTATTTATTTTGGTAGAAATATCAACTTTTCTGGTTAAAAAATATAACCTTTTAGTAGAAAACTAAACCGTTTTGGTTGATAAATCAACTATTTTGTAGGAAATTCGTCCTTTTCGGTTCAATTCAACTATTTTTAATTTGGTGATTCCACTCTCGTACTCTCGAACGTTAAGCATCTACGGGCGCGGTTGAAACTCGGATGGGTGACCGTTACAGACTCTCGCTTAGCCGTTTTTTTTTTACAGCGTATAATTACTTTCAAGCAGATGGTTTGATGCCTGGGATGAATGTGGTTTGGGTTTTCTGCAGTTTTCCACTACTCTGACTAAATTTGCAGACGAATGAGAGCGCTTCTCAAAAAAATCACAAGGGGATTTTCGGAATTTAAAATTACGATAGTAAATTGGAAATTGGTGTTGGGGAAAGGGATGAAAGCTGAAGCGTTTAATATCCGTGTCCTTGCAAGGACCATAGTCTGGAATCCGGCATAAAATTCTCTTAATTTCTGCATAGCAACCCGGAATTATTTGATAATGAACTATGAAGTACGTTTGAGGTAATTAAACTCTAGACTCAGTATGTAGTTGTTGTGGCTTCTAGCAGTTCAAAAGGGTTTTCGTGGTTGAGGGTTCTCCTCCAATTAGCTTCCGGTATCCGAACAATTTATATACACTGTAGTACGAAAACGCCTAAAGACTACACCGGAAATAAATGCACAGCAAATTTCACAACTGCTTGATTTTTTTTTTTTTTTTGAAAATTTATTTGCGTGAAGGAGTTTTATTTGCCAAAACTAATTTTATGTTTGTTACTTGCTTCTGAGAAAGACTTTTACGAGGTATTTTATTATTTTTGTGCGTATACTACAGTTGTTAAAGTGTTATTTTTTATGTTAGTGGCACGAAATTTCAACTTTTCAAATCATTAAACCAACGTGGCACGCTTAACTTAGATCTTAAAGTGTTTTCTCAGAAACTTTTATTTTTACTGTCTGAATTATGTGGTAGCACTTTAAAAGGAGGTGATTTTATTTTTATGGAAATTGCATTTAATTGGATCAGATTTGTTTAAAACGATCGATAATTTGAAAAAGGTTCCATCAACTTAACGAAATAATAGTTAGAAAATTTCTAAGATTTCAAGTCGATTTAATTTGCATTTTCAAAAAAATAGTTGAATTTTCAACAAAAGACTTAATTTTCAACCAAAAAACGAGAACTTTCGAACAAAGACTTGTCTTTACAACAAAATACTTGAACGGCCAAGCAAAAAAAACACATTTGAACAAAAAAGGTGAATTTTTAGCTACATAGTTATATTTTTAAACAAATAGTTAAATTTTCAGCCTGCAAAATTTTTTTTCAACAAAATCGGTGAATTTTTAAACAAAAAAAATGTTTTCGTCAAGAAAGAAACAAAAATCAATCAAATTGTAAAATTTTCAAGCAAGAAAGATTTTTTGCTAAAAAGATCAAGCCAAGAAGGTCAATCTTCCACCAAAAAATACGAAATTTTCACCCAACTATAGTTCAATTTTAAAGTAAAAAACTAAATTTTGAATTTAAAAGGCAGTAGTTAAATTCATGGTTACGAAAATTAATTTTCAAACTTAAAAAAAATTTTTTTTAAATAAAATAAAATCTGAACAGATAAAATGAATTTTGAACGAACCAGTTCAGCTTTCAACCAACCAGTTAAATGTTTAATAATGAAAATTACTTTTCTACCAAAAAAGAAAAATGTTCAACAAGAACCAAACATTTGATTTTTCAAATAGAAATAAAAATGATTTTTTTAGAAGACTGGAATTTTCAACTCGAACAGTTGAATTTTAAAGAAAATGTAATTTTTCAACCAAGATAAATGAATTTTGAAATAAAAATGATCAATTTTGAATCCAAAAATATGAATTTTCATCAAAAAAGTTATTTTTTAATAAAATAGTTAATTTTTAACCAAACAGATACATTTTTAAGCAAAAGTATTTTATTTGCAAACCAAAAAGATAAATTTTTAACAAAGAAAGATTTTTCAATTAAGAAAGAAAAAATACTTAAAAACATTTTTCTAATTTTCGATCTAAAAGGCAGTAGTTAAATTTACAGTTACAAAAATTAATTTCCAAACCTAAAAAAACAAATTTAAAAAAAAATAAAATAAAATCTTTAACAGCTTTTAATCAACCAGTTGAATTTTCAAGCATGAAGATTAATTTTCTACCAAAAAAGATAAATGTTTTGATTGAGAAAAAAAATATTTAAAAGAATTTGTTGAATTTGCTCGGATTTTATTATTTGGTTTTATTAATCCAGTTTGCATTTAATGGAAAAACTGAGAAAAATAAGAAAGGATAAAACGGGAATTATTTTTAGGAAGATGAAACAGAGGGTAAATATAAATATAAATAAAACATAAATAATAATTATAAAAAAATATAAACATAAATAGTGGAAAAAAATAGTTAAATTTAAAAAAAGAGATAAATCTTAAATAAAAACAAATAATTTTTGAAAAAGTAGTTGAATTTTTAATTAAAGAGATAAATTTTTAAAATCTGAATTTTCAAGCAAGAGAAACAATTTTACTTTTTTATTTTAAAAGATAAATTTTCGATCAGAAATAATATAATTAAATTTTCTTAGAAAAAAAATTTCCTAACCAATAGTTAAATTCTTAACCAAAGTGATGAATAATTCAATTTATAAAATTAATTTTTAACCAAATAAATCAACTGTCAACCAAGAAGTCGAATCTTTAACCAAGAACATTAATTTTCTACCCAAAAACGAATGAAAGAAAATTTACTTAAATTTTCTTTTAAATAGTTAAATCTTTTACAAATAAATTGAGTTACAATCAGAATCGTTCAATTTTCGAAAAAAAGTTGAAAAGGTAAATTTACAGTTGAAAAAAATGGATTCAAAAACAGCGAATATCCAACAAATTAGTTATATTTTGAAGCAATCAACAAAATACATTAATTTCTAACGAAATATTTTACTTTTTATTTAAAAAAGATAAATTTTCTATCCGAAATGCAATATGTTCAACAGAGCAGTTGAATTTTCGACCAAAAAATACAATTTTGAAGAAAAGAATTTAGTTCTAAACTAAAGATAAAATAGTAGACTTTTCAATTAAAAAGAATGAATTTTCAACGAAAAATAGTTGGATTTTTTTATTGCGTTTTATTAATCTAGTTTGCATTTAATCGAAACCCCGAGAAAAGGGAGATAATTATAAATACAATATAACAAATAAAACTAAATAAGTATTTAAAAATAATCATTCCAAATAAAAAGAGTTTCAACCAAAAAAGATTACTTTTCTACCAAAATAAATTTTTTTAAAAAAGACGAATTTTCAACAAAGCAGTTGAATTTTCGAACGAAAAATGACTTTTTGAGAAAATAGTTGATTTCTTAACAAAAAAACTAAATTTTCGACCGAAAAATACAATTTTGAAGAAAAGAATTTAGTTCTAAACTAAAGATAGAACAGTAGACTTTTCAATTGAAAAGAATGAATTTTCAACGAAAAATAGTTTGATTTTCTTATTGCGTTTTATTAATCCAGTTTGAATTTAAACGAAACGCCGAGAAAAAGGGGAAACAGAGGGAAAGGGGAAAGGGGGAAAAGAGGGAAAATATAAATATAAATAAAATATAAATAAGTATTTAAAAAATAAATATAAATAGTGGAAAGAGTTTTAAGTCTGTAAAGAATATTTCCAAATAAAAAGAGTTTCAACCAAAAAAGATTACTTTTCTACCCAAATATAAATTTTTAAAAAAGACGAATGTTTCACAAAGCAGTTGAATTTTCAAACGATAAATATGACTTCTTGAGAAAATAGTTGATTTCTCAACAAAAAAACTAAATTTTCGACCGAACAATAAAATTTTCAAGAAAAGACTTTAGTTCTGAACTAAAAATAAAAATACAATAGTAGACTTTTTAATTTAAAAAATGAATTTTCAACGAAAAATAGTTGGATTTTCTTATTGCGATTTATTAATCCAGTTTTCTTTGCACCGAAAACCCAAAAAAGGGGGGAAACAGAGGAAAAGGGGAAAGGGGAAAAAGGAGGAATTCTTTTTGAAATGGGAAAGAGGGGAAATATAATTATAAATACAATATAACAAATAAAATTAAATAAGTATTAAAAAAATATTAATTCCAAATAAAAAGAGTTTCAACCAAAAAAGATTACTTTTCTACCAAAAAATAATTTTTAAAAAAGATGAATGTTCAACACAGCAGTTGAATTTTCGACCAGAAAAATAAGACTTTTTGAGAAAATAGTTGATTTCTCAACAAAATAACTAAATTTCCGACCGAATAATAAAATTTTAAAGAAGAGAACCCCGAGAAAAGGGGAAAAGGGGAAAAAGCGGATTTTTTAAAAAGGGAAAAAGAGGGGAAATATAAATAAAATATAAGAAATATAAATAAATAAGTATTAAAAAAATATAAATATAAATAGTGGAAAGAGTGTTAGTCTGTAAAGAATATTTCCAAGCAAAAAGAGTTTCCACTAAAAAAGATTACTTTTCTACCAAAATATAAATTTTTAAAACCAGAAAAATATGACTTTTTGAGAAAATAGTTGATTTTTCAACAAAATAACTAAATTTTCGACCGACTAATAAAATTTTGAAGAAAAGAAACCCGATAAAAGGGGGAAACCGAGGAAAAGGGGAAAAAGAGGAATTCTTTTTAAAAAGGGGAAAAGAGGGGAAATATGAATATAAATAAAATACAAAAAATATAAATAGATAAGTATTTTAAAAAATAAATATAAATAGGGGAAACTGTTGTAAAGTCTGTAAAGATCTGAGATTCACTTTCACATTATTATTATGGGATAGTTAAGAAAGCATTTTCTGCAAGGAAATAAGTCCCTTCAATTAAAATTCCGTCCGTTCTACGTCTGTTTTTCCTCCCTCGGTTTTTTAGCTGACTCTTATCATCCCTGGGGCATTTGGCCGAACAAAAGGTGTTTCTAAAGTTGGAAGGTACTAATGGCTTGTGAAGTACGTTGCGCATGCACTGATCCTGTTGGAAATGCGAGCTTTCTTCTCTAGCATGGATCAATGCAAAGCCTTCATAGGGGGTACTTTTGTAGCTAATATTCTCAAATAATGTAAACCACTTTTTTAAAAAACTGCTATACCCTTTTTTCACGAAAATAGGGGAATGACTTAAGGGGATTAAAATGACTGGGATTCTCTCTACATACATAATACGTCTACGAGGGTGCATTTTTTAATGTAATATTTGAACCACATAATCTAAAGGCAATTTTACTTGTGGGAGCAAAGCGATTTTTTGTTTAAAATGTTCTTCTTGTTTTTTTTTTGCAATTTATAATTGAGCGTTCTATTGTCCCTAGAGAATACTACCCACCAGCTAAAAATGTATTCTGGGCTGCAGTCATCCGATCTAGTTTCTATTAATATACAATACAATAATAAAAATAAATAATAATATATAATAATAATTTTATGTTATTATCATGGTAAGCAAAAAGTTTTTACTACTGTATTATATTATCTTAATAGATTATATATTACTTGAAACTAGATCGTGTGTCTGCTGTCCGCCAGTTTTAGCTGCCGCGTTGCATTTTACAGGCGCAAAAGACCGCTAATTTTTAATTAAAAAAAAAAAACTACATCAAAATTTTTGGAAATAAGCGCCTTGCTACCAAAAGTAAAACTTTAGATTATATAATTCTAATATTACATTAAACAATGCATCCTTGAAAACGCATTAGGTGTGTGGCGAAAACCCCAGTTATTTCAATCCCCTTAAGGTTTCAAGTAGAAATATATTCGATTTTCGAAAAAATAGTTTAATTTTATACAAAGAAAAACAATACATTTTTAATGAATAGCTTAAATTTGTAACCTAATAGTCGAATTTTTAAATCAAAAAGACGAATTTTCAACTAAATGATAAATTTTCAATCAAAAATGACTAATTTTTTAAAACAAAACGTTACATTTTAGACCAAAAGTATGTGTTTTTATCAAAATATTAAAATTTTTAAACGAAAGGATGACTTTTTAACAAAATATTTTAAATTTAAAACATATAATTATTTTCTTAACAAAATAGTTGATTTTTTAACCTAATGTCTGAAATTTCAACATAAAAAAATGTTGTTTTTTTCAAACAAATAGTCGAATTAAAAAAAAAAGATGAATTGGCAAAAAAGTACTGGTTACTATTTCGATAAACAAATTTTAATTTAAAATAAAGAATGATTGTATTTAACCTAAAAAGCCAAAGAAACATTTGTTATCAAAAATTAGAAAAAAAATATTTTTTTTACTGGGGCGAAATTCCTGGTCGTTTTAATCCCCTTAAGGTTTCGAGTCAAAATATATTGGAATTTCGCCAAAATAGTTTAATTTTCTACAAAAAAAAAATTAAACAAATTAGTTAATTTTGTAACTTAATAGTTGAATTTGCATCTCATAAAGATAAATTTTTAACCAAGCGACGAATTGTCAAGCCAAAGAAATGATTTTTTTAACAAATAGATACATTTTTTAACTAAAAGATAAATTTTTAAGTTCAAAACATAAAGTTTTCTATCCAAAAAGACGCTTTTTCAACAAAAAAATTAAATTCGAGATCAAAAGGATGAGTATTTAACCAAGTATTTTACCTTTAAAAAAAAGAGGATATCTTTTTAACAAAATATTTTAATTTTCAATCAAAGTATTAAATTTTCAACAAAATAGTTGAATTTTCCACCTAAATAATGTTTTTTTTTTATTTAAACGAATAGTTAAATTCGACCATAATAAGATGAATTGTCAACAAAGTACAACTTGGTAATTGCACAAAAAAATATTTTAATTTTAAATAAACAACAATTATATTAAACCAAAAACGATAAACAAACCTTTGCTACCAAACGCTAGTAAGAATTTTAAAAATTTTCAACAACACAGTTAAATTTTCAAACAAAGAGATGAATCTTTAATAAAAACAAGTAATTTTCGAATAAATAGTTGAATTTTTAATTAAAGAGATGAATTTTAAAAATGTGAATTTTCAAGCAAGAGAGAGAATTTTACTATTTTATTAAAAAAGATAAATTTTCAATCAGAAATAATATATTTTTTTACAACAAAATTCCAAACCAATAGTCGAATATTTAACCAAGAATATTAATTTTCTGCCCAAAAGACGAATTAAAGAAAATGTACTTCAACATTTTTTTAAATAATTAAATCTTTAACAAATAAATTAAGTTGCAACCAGAATCGATCAATTTTCCAAGAAAAGTTAAAAAGTTAAATTTGCAGTTGAACAACTTAATTTAAAAAAAAACGACTTTCCAACAAAATAGTTATATTTTGAAGCAACCAACAAAAAAACATGAATTTTCAACAAAATAGTTGACTTTTTAATTAAGCAAGATCAATTTTCTACCCGAAATGCAATAGTTAAATTTCCATCGAAAAAAAATATTTGCAACCAAGGCAGTTCAACGTCCAAAAAACTAGCTGAATTATCGACCAAAAAATATAAATTTTCAACAAAAGCGTTCCATTTTCATTATTTTCAAACAAGTAATTAAATTTTCAAGTGAACAGTAGAATTTCTTAAATAAAAAATCAATTACGGTTTTGCGGAAAATCTCAAGACAAAAAATGCGTAATTATGTAATGATTAATGTCCAAGTATATTGTCTGATGCGGAATAACTCAGACCTTTTTTTCAGTAATAAATCATCTTCTGAATATTTGAATACTAATTTTAACAGAAAATCCGTCTGAGGCTTCTCTCTGTTGAAAATCTTCTCTCTGAGGCTGGTGGATATAATTATGATATTATACTTGCTTTATCCGATTTAAAACAGAATCTTGCTGCATCTTATGTAACTCTTTGATGGGTGGGTTCAGCGTCGGTGTTACACGCTATTCTCTGGAGAATGTGGGTGTGGTGCTGTGACGAGGTCAGTTCTTATGCAACACCGAGCTTAGTCAATTAACTGAATTCTTAGATTTGCAAACTTTTTATTTTGCAAATTTATTTATTTGCAAATTTTCAACATTTTTTAATCTTAGGAGAAAAAGAAAAAGAAAATCTCTTATAAACATTGAATCAAAATAATTGAATCGGAAAAATGGATTGAACGTTCAGTTATATGAAACGCTTAAGGTGCTTAAAATGCCTCGAGGTTTAGAAAATCCATAATACGTCTAGAAGAATTAATTGTTTAATTTAATATTTTTACCACATAATCTAAACAGGTAATTAGACTAGCCTAGACATTGAGGGTTTTCAGAAAAATGTTTTTTTTTTTTTTTTTTTGTAATTGAAAATGTAGTGTTTGTTTGCGCCTGTAAAATGCAACACTCTGGCTTTTGTGTATGCAATAATATATAATTAAATATCATTTCTTTAGGCTTTTTTAAAGAATTTGGATAATCTTTTTTTTTAAAGTTTTTTTATTTTGGACAGATTTTTGTGAGTTGTGGAACCAGACAGGGTGACTGCAGCCAGGAATACACAGTAGTCAGATTGTTGCATTTTACAGGCGTAAGAAAACAATACATTTTTAATTACAAAAAATAAACAAAAGCAAGAACATTTAGCAGGAAAAACTCTACGTCTTAACAGATATAAATTCCTTTAGATTATGTGGTAAAGATATTACATTAAAAAATTCATCCTTGTAGTCGTATTATGGATCTGGCGAAACCCGGAGTGTTTTAAGCACCTTAAGTTTTCAACTCGAGTAATATAGAGATTTAATAAAATAGGTGAACGTTAACCAAATAGTTAAATTTTCAATCCAAAAAGGCGATTTTTTTAGAAGACAGTTAAATTTTTAAAGCAGAGACTTGAATTTTGAACAAAAAGATCATTTTTAACCATGATAGATGAACTTCAAAATAAAAAGGATCAATTTGCAACAAAAAATGAAATAGTTAAATTGTCAGTTAAATGAATTAATTTAAAAAAAACTAATTTTCTACAAAACAATTACGTTTTCAACCAAAAAGATGAAACTTTAACAAAAAAATTAATCTTGAACCAAGTATTTACAAAAAATATTAGTTCTCGACGAAATCAATTTTCAAACCGTGAAAACACAGTTGCTACTACAAAAGGCTTTTCTGTTAAAAAAGAAAAATTTTTTTAAACTAAAATTTCCGAGCAAAAAATATGAACTTTTATAAAAAAAAGTTAATTTTTGACAAAATAGTTAATTTTTTAATTAAAAAATGAATCTTTAACAGAAAAAACGAATATTGTACTAATTAATTCGGCTTTCAACAAAAAAAGTACATTTCAAACCAAGAAAAATGAATTTTCAACTGAATGGTCGATTTTTAGAACAAAAATTAAATTTGAACCAAAAATATTTGATCCAAATAGTTGAATTTTCAAACCAAAGGAACGAATTTTCTATCAAAACAGTAAAAATTTAATAAAATAGTTGAATTTTTAATAAAAAAGTTAAATTCTCAACATAAAAAATTATTTTAAAACTAAAAAGTTGGATTTTTGATTAAATGGTCGAATTTTCGAACAAGAAAGATTAAACTTCAACTAATAAAACGTGAATTTTCAAACACGAAAGATGAATTTTCAAGAAAAATAGTTAAAATTTCAAAAAACTAGTTGAATTTTTAACACACAAACAAAAATAATTATTAACCAAACAATTGGATTATCAAATACACAATATAAATTTACATTGAAAAATGTAATGATAAAATAGTTCAATTTTCAACCAGAGATCAATTTTTAACCAAAAATGTCAATATTTTACATTTCAACCAAAACATATTTTAATTTGAAAACGAAAATTGTTGAATTTGTAACTAAATACTTAAATTTACAGTTAAAAATAGTTATTTTTCAAACAAAAAAACTGATTTTCAACAAATTAGTTAAATCTTTAAACAATAAAATGAATTGTAGCATTTTGACCAAAATGAGAAACACAAGAAGGCTTAAAAAGAATTATATTCCTTCAAAAACTGTGAAAAGAATACTCAAGAATATCAATTTGTGAAAAATAATTGCATAAAAAGAGTAAACATATATGACAATTGAAAAAAGAAAGAGAAAAAAGGAGACATTAACTCTTTTTGTGCCATTATTTTTAACAAATTAATTTCCTTGTGTATTTGTTTAAAAAAAAAACAGTTTTTAAGGAACATAATTCTTTTTAAGGCTTATTGTGAAATTTTTACGCATAATTTTTAATAAGTTTATGTTAGTTTAAAAGATATAGCGTTCGGTTCTTTTACCGTTCTCAAAAGTTCGATTAATGGTTAAACAAGAATAAGAATTTTTACGAAAAAAATATACACTTTCAACAAAAACATGAACTTTAAACCAAATAGTTGAATTTTTAACTTAAACAAACCAATTTCTAGTCAAAAATGAGATAGTTATATTTGCAATTACACAAATTTAAACCTAAAAAAGTGAATTTTTAACAAATTAGTTAAATTTTCAACCTATAAAATAGATTGTGAACAAATCAGTTCAAGTTTCAAACAGCAGTTGAATTTCCGACTAAAAAATATGACTGAAAAACAATAGTTCAATTTTCAATAAAAGAATTAAATGTTTAACCAATAATATAACTAATATTTTTAAATAGTAGTTAAGTATTACTTATTAGCCACGCAGGTAGAGTTCCGAAACGCGAGGTAGAGTTTGGCAATGCGAGGTACAGCGAGCAAGTAGAGAAATGCGTTCACGGCAAGGCAAATCGAGGAAGGTAAGGCGATAAGAGCGCTCGTCAGTAAAAAATGTAAGAGTAAGCCAGCAGGCCAGCAGGCTGAAAAATAAACGTGTAATAATCTAGAGAATTTGAGGTTGCGGGTAGTATTCCTGAAATAATCGATCAGAATCAACTATCTGTTCCATTTTTCGGAAAGCTTTGCGAGTATGATTAAAAGTTCCTTTGGCTTCTTTTAGAAACAAGCAATAAGGGAGTGAAAAGGGAGACATTGTGAGCAAGAAAATAAAATCAAGAGTCCGGCTGACCAGATCTCGGGAGACGAGCGAAGACCTCGAAAATTGCAGAAGGGTCAGGGGAACCACAGGCATTCGATGAGAATTTCTATCAAAGGAAAGGTAGGAGCTTATCGTCTCGCAGAAGCCTAACGACGTGGAATAAAGTCACCGAAGGGTGTAAGCTTCCTCCCCATCCACTATTTTATCTAGGAGATTCATTAATAAATACGCTCGATCAGTCGATAATTAAATCTCTCAAAAGCAAGTGAAGGGTCCCAAGGCCTAAGGGAATGAGTGCCAAGACTCAAATTTTGGATGAATAACAAAAAACTGTCTCAATTTAATTGCGATATAATTTTTTTAACAAAAAGAATACTTTTGAGCTATTACTTAGCATCACTGAACCATGAAAGGCACATCCTGAAAGAAGCCACCGCCTTCAAGAACATCCCTTATAAATGGTACAGCGTGTCCTCGGAAACGAAAAGATTGACATAACGAGTTGCAGAACTTTTTTATTTTTTAATTAAAAAAAAAGATAAGGAGTACTTTAGAGGTTTACTTAGCTTTATCAAATCATGAAAAGAACCGGCAAAAAGAATTGGTCCCTTTAAAAAAATACTAGAACATGGACTTTGATCCACTTATAAATCGAACACGACTAGAATATTTTACAAAGACACTAGTTATTTCAAATAATTAGTTTGAGTCAATAAATATGCAGTTCCAAAATTTTGCACTTAAGTCCTTATGCTCTGGAGCCCTTCAAGTATTAATATTAAAAATCTTGGATTATAATTTTAATAAGGTTGATTTTTAAAGTTCAAATATAACAGAAGGCTTACGTAATGCAGTCATCAATAGAAATTCTATATCTGGCACAAGCAAAAACCATTTAAATTATATGATGCGAATCAAAGCTACGGAAAGCTGCAAAACGGGTACTTCTACACTTGGGGCTTAGTGCCTAAGATTCGAGAGAGCTGGAAAAAGGATATTTTTACACTTGGTGGTTTTTTATCATGGCTAGAGAGTGCTGGAAAGGGGGTACTTGTGCACTTGCGAGTTAGTGCGTATGGCTAGAGAGAACTGGAAAAGCGGTATTTTACACTTGGGGGTTAGTGAGGTTAGAGCAGTGGTCGGCAAACTTTTTGCTGAGTTTTCAGGTATGGTCAGGCCCGTCCCGACTTAATTTTTTCTACTAC
>JAAAKG020132920.1:0-14346 GCA_010014905.2 Druon quercuslanigerum
GTATATGCAGGAACCAAATGGTTAATATTATTTTTGCATCTCAATTTTGAAATACTTGTCTTTCATTAAAAAAATTATGAATAATATCCTAATGGTGGTTACTTCCATATCACACAGTAAAGAGCTCAAAAAGGCCATATCCCATAAGACACAATGTTAAATATGACGAAATTAAAACGTTAATAAGTTATGTATAAAGTACCCTAGGCTTCTGAGATTTTAACTGAGTACTTTTGCTGATCATTTTTAGATATCGCGAAAGTTTGGTTGAAATGGTAATGAAAATTCTGCTAGCGATGGTACCTAATTAAGCTCAACTATGGTTGGCTTGTGACATCTTGGCTTTTATATACCGCGAAACAAATTGAAAGATAAATATAAAGTTGTGAGGCTACCATGGACGTGCGGTCTCACAGCTTTCAATTAATTTTATTCAAAAATTACACGCAGGACACACGTTGTCCATCTACCTTGGAGGAAGCGTAATTAAAAATAAAGCTACTAACAACGCAAATTTTGTGAACGGCTAATGGGGAAGGAAGTCACATATCGGAACTATGGTGCGGTTTGTGCAACTACACGGGCATACTTGAAGGTTAATTTTTTTATAATATTTCGAAAAATTGTTAATCCCATTTATATTTTCCATTCTGCATTAACCTCTCCCTACGTCACAAAGTATATCCCCCCCCCCCCTGGTAGGGTAACGTAGTTTGTGAAAGACCCCTTAGAAAGTAATAAACGAATTAAAAGAAGTGTTCATGAATGAAAGGGTGAACGTGAACAATGTACAGTCACTCGTGATATTAGTCTGTTGATTTAGGACACGTTCATAGTTTATTTACTAATTAATTATACGTGCCGCAGTTGATGGTTTACTTATGCAATTGCAATTAGAACCGCAGATACCGTCCGTACTCTATCGTCAATTTCTTCGTGAGTTGTAAACCTGTGTTTATAGCTTTAGTTGGTTTCAACTTGTGTAATGTGTAGCCAGGTAGGTTCATGTGGCTTAAGTTACCCAGGTGTTTATGTTACGTCGTTACGCATGTCTGGCTTTGAATTCCTTTGGAGAGGAAATTCAGTGGGGGTAATAGAGTGGTATAGGTAAAACACAATGTTAACCCCAATGAAAACACCCAGTCGCGCGAATAAACACTTCTCGGAACCAGGTCCGAATTTTGCGTGCCAACAGACATGCCACGCGCTCACTGTGTCGGTGCGGCATTGTGAAACAATGTGGATTTTCATTTTTTTTTTCAATAATCCGCGAAAACAGAGGTAATGCGAAATTCGTTTGCCGGAATATGCCCTCGTTTTAATTAACCCTGGTAAAAATGGATCAGCCTTTCGCAGAAAATGGAACCCACTGAAATATTCTCTATTAAATTTGATGACTCTAGAGAGCTGATGCAAAAAGAGATAATTTGATTGGTATTACAAAGGTCGAGCATTACTATTTGAAACTGTATCTATCTTGAAGCAGGGTGCCCGTAAATCGGGGTAAACATGGGAACCAGGGAAAAGTCAGAGATTTCAATCAGTGATTGAAATTCTACTTCAATTTCCTCTCCAGAATTGGGGAACTTGATTTGACTTTTTAATTTCACCGTATTCTTTACGATGAGCCTTAAAAGACAAAACAGGTGGCAAATTTTTCACCTGAAGCAAAATTTTTAAAGCGCTTTGTGCCCGACCGGATTCCGGCCGGTATTAAAGACAGGATCCGATCAGTATATTGTGACGTTTTTAGTCGGATTCCCTGACCAGCGCCCGGCTTAAACCGGGGCTATCCGGCCGGATCCCTGATTGGATTCCTACACGGGTTTATTGGAATGAAAATTCATCTTTTTGGTTGGAAAATTCATGATCATAGTTGAAAATTCAGTTCAAGTCTTCAACGTTCAAGTCAGGGAAAAGGCCATACTGCATAAGAAACATACTCTACTGAATTTTATGTTAAAGTAAGAAACTTCTAAATCAAAATCAATTATTTTTAATACTGTATTAACCAATTTAAAAGTATTCAAATTAACCCATTAATGCCTGAATAGCAAAAAATTTACAGCAAGTATGAGATACTAGATTTTTATGAAGCGGCTGTACATTTTCCATGGGGAAAATTTTTGCATCTGTATAAAGGGTCGCTCGCCACGATCCAGCCATTTAAAAAAGTGAAAAAAATTATTTTTGTTTTTTGGAAATTTTAAGTAAAAAAATACATTTTCCAGTGCATTTTTTGGCCTAAAATGGCTCTATTATGCTAAGAATAGTACGAAACGTGTTATTGGGACTTATACTAGCAAAATATGGAGGATGTTTTTTTTCCCTACCAGGTTGCAAAAAATTTCAGCACTTGTGAATTATTTTTCATGCAGATTTATAGATCTTGCTGATAACGAATTTTCTATCAGCTTTGCAAAATTCAAAATGGCGGGTCCTAAATGGCGCATCCAAACTGGCGGACTAATTAAAAAAATCTGTATACAAGGCTTCTCGGGGTCGCTGATTGCGAATTCGCGATGAGATTCGCAAAATTTAAAATGGAGGATCCAGTATGGTGTATGTACTTCCGAGAAATGTTCACTTTTGCGGATATAAATTGTCCACAAGATTTTTTGGGTCAAAAATTGAGCATTCGCGATCAGATTTGCAATATTGAAGTGGCATATCTAATATAATAAACTGGAATGGAACGTTTTATGAAATTCTGTCGAGGTGCATACTTTACTAACCTATGTTATCTAATTCTATTGATGATCGATTCGATTCTGTATCGTCTTTTGTCATTATATGAAATGTTGCCCGATTCTCACCACGTAAAGGTAGACGATTGTTTGTATTTTTATGATTTATTTATGTGAGTTCTTTATTATTCATACCTCATTTCGTCTAAAGTAAATGAGCTTGCCTGAAGCAATTTAAACGAAAATATAAGTTGCAAATCTTACAGAAACTGTACGTCCCCTTACCACACTTTTTCACATTCGAGCAATGTCTAAAATTAGCGCAGAACACATTAAAATTTTTTTTATAACAATAATAATGTCTACAATACTGGATCCGCTATTTTGAATTTCGCGAATCTGATCATGAGTTCGCCATCAGCGACCCCGAGAAGACTTGTATACGAATTTTCATAAAAAAGTCGGAATTTTCTAAAAAAGTAGTGCACCATCTTGGATCCGCCATTTTGAATTTTGCAAATCTGATAGCAAATTCGTGATCAGCGACCCAAAAACTATTATCTATCCTTTTTGAGGAATAATTCAATTTAGAAAGAGTAAAAAACGTAAACTGAAGCAACATCTATAAATATGAATGAAAAATAATTCACAAGTGTTGCAATTTTTTGCAAACTGATATTGAAAAAAAACATCCTCCATATTTTGCTACTATAAGTCCCAATAACACGTTTCGTGATGTTCTTAGCATAAGTGAGCCTTTTTTGCGCACAGAATCGATCTTTTCCCTAAAAAGGCACTAAAAAATGCATTTTTTAATTTGAAATTGCCAAAAAACAATAAAAATATAATTTTCACTTTTTGAAATGGTTGGATGACGTCGAGCGACCCTCAATACATATGGCAAAATTTGCCCTAAGGAAAATGTACAGCGGCTTCATCAAAATCTAGGACTTCAAACTTGTTGTAAAATATTTTGTCATTCAGGCATGAATGGGTTTAACAAAAAAACCTGGCAGAACTTAAAATTTTAAAAATACATTGTATGTCACTTTACATAATTTCTTCCATTCATTCGCTAAACCTGTCTAGGTCAACCAACAAACATTCCGCACCTCTCGTAAATCTACAGTACAGTGAATGAAGTGATTTAAAAGTTTTTACTCGTGAAATTTATTCACAGATGAAAGAACCATCAATGTCCAAATCCACAGACAAGTGTTTCGAGTCCCACACCCATCAGAAAAATCTACAACTGAATTCGAGCATAGCTCGACCATATTTTTTTTAGCCAGAGTCCTTTGACCCGAAAAAAACGAGGAGCAAAAGTGCGTTAACGCCCCGTCGAGCGGGCAGCTGCGTAAAAAAGACGAACGCGTAAAACGTACAAGTCGTAAGCATCGGTGCGAAACGAGTGAATGCTATTCGCGAATCGTGCCGCATTCGAGCTGCAGCAAACATGTCGACAAGCTTTGAGATGTTCTTTCGATAGAGCTAAAGCCAGAGTCGGATTAAAGCATGTGCAAAGGAAAAACTCTAAAATAAATTCGACGACCCTCCTTGTCCCCCTTTTCCAATGTTACGCTCGATTTCATTATGATAAATAATGTATACTACTGGGGTTCGAGTTCTCTAAACTCTTCGAAAATATTAGATTCGATCAGAAGTAAGTGAATCATTAGGGGAAAAGTTTAATAACTTTGCATGAACAGGCGGAATTTTTTAAGAGTGCTCGAAAAAGTTACTCCAAGGGTCTGAGTTTATCAAACTTTAGTGATGATATAAGAATTGCAGATCAGATAAGCGTGATAGTCAATTGAAAACAGAATTTTATCAAGTGAAGTGTATCGAACCTAGACTGACTAAAAGACCAAATCTAAATTGTTCGTTAGAGAAAACAAACGAGTTTTTGATCGAATTATTTTTGTAAATTTCAAACTCTAGTTAAGGGGGCTTTAAAAAAATTATTAATTTTCTAAAAAAGAGACAAAATTTCAGCTGAAGAATTAAGTTTTCAAGCTAAAAAGCCGAATTCTTAAGAAAAAGTTAATTTTTAAATATGAAAAGATGAATTGTCAACCAAGAATGCTGATTTTTCAAATAAAAGTGAAATTTAAACAAAATTGTTTGGACCGAGCAGTTCATTTGTAATGAAATAGTTGAAATTTCTAGCAGAAGATTGGATATTTCAACTTGATAGTTGAATTTGCAACCTGCAAAGATGAATTTTCAACCAAATGGTCGAATTGTATAAAGATTAAATTTCAAGTAGAAATAGTTGCATTTTTAAACAAATAGTTTCATCTTAAGCCAAAAAGATGATTTTTTTAGAAGACAGTTGAATTTTCAACCATGAAAGATGACTTTTCAACCAAGATATTTTCTAAAAAAAAAAGATTAATTTTTCATCAGAGGGATTAATTTTTAACAAATAGTTGAATTTTCAACCTACAAATATGGATTTGTAATCAATTGGTAAAATTCTGCAATAAAAAGATTAAACTTAAAAAAAAAGTTACATTTTCATTCAGATAGTTGAATTTTTAGGCCAAAAGAATACAAATATTTTAATGGACGGTTAAATTTTCGAGGCGATTAGTTTTCAAAAAAAAAAAAAAACTGAGTTTGAACCAAAAAATATTAATTTTCAAATGTTTTTTAACAAAATAGTGGAATCTTCATTCAAAATAGAATAATTTTTGACCAAACAGTTGCACTTTTAACCAAAAAATCAAATTTCTCCTACAAGAGATAAATTTTCAACCAAGAAACATTTTTCATTTCAGAGAGAAAACAAATTTTAACGAAATTGTCCAAATTGCCCTCTACAAACGAGACAGTTAATTTTCCTAACTAAATATTAATTTCAAACTAAAGAAGAACAAATTTTTAACCAATAATGGAATGGTTAAATTTGAAATATAAAAACGAATTTCAAACCAACATGTTTCAATCAAATAGTTAAATTTTGAACTAAGTAATGTAATTTTCAATCAAGAAGATTAATTTTCTAACCAAACATATGAATTTACAACAAAATACATACATTTTGAACAAAATCTTTGAATTTTCAACAACAAACGATTAATTTCTAACCAATAAAGTAGTTTTTAACAACTTAGTTGAATTTTTAACGAGAAAGGTTGAATTTTTAACTAAAAAATATTAATTTCAATTATGTAAATTAATTTGTAAACAAAAAAATCAACAAAATAGTTAGATTTTTATTGTTTTGTATTAATTCAGTTCGCATTTCAGCAGTGTAACGTAGATTTTAAACGACCTCTGATAATATAATAATGGTTTCATGTAATATTCTTTAATGAATATGAATGCATTACTAGAAATATCAAAGTCTTGAAAGGTTTATTAGTTTATGTTTTTTCTAGAATCTGATGCCATTTTTTTCTTTTCAGGCTTAAAACTTTAGACTGATAAAATATTATTTTCAAATTGTATTTTTTCTTTTTTAAGAATTTAAATCTAGTGCCTCTGAAATGGATGTTATCAATTTGTAATTTCAGCATGATATTCAAACTTATCTGAACATTAATAAGCAGATCAAAGACAAAGGAACCAATCTGATTGACTGGTCACAGGGAGTTCGAATGTCACATTCGATAATAATCGAATAATCTCTAAATGCTCAATCATGCACGAATATAGATGACACCTGGTATATTTTGGTGCAATGGTATCAGTAACCATTTCCTCATTTTCTCAAGCAGGACAATACATTCAATAAAACAAAGAATAAACATTAATTTACATTATAATCTTTTATTTTGTAAGAAAGTTGATTAAAACTCTTAATTAATGAAGTTGAATAAAAATCAAACGAAATTTTAGTTTTATTTTCCTTTCTGGATTGATCATTTTTAAAAGAGAAATTGTTTTATCAAGATAGAAGAATAAATTTAGCAAAATAGCTTAAAGTGGGTCGCAGAAATGCCACTTAACGCAGAAATGTTTTGCCTCCAACGCTGATGACAGCTGTCACGCGTGCCACAACATTTAAGCGGTCTGTTTGAAATCTGGAAATATCCTCTCAAGGAGGTGCAGACGGAGTAATATTATACTTGTTAACAAGCCAATTTTGGCCAGAATTACATGACGTGAAAATATTTTCTAGGTACCAAACTCGGACTTTTTGGGGATCTTTGCAGTCACTTAGGTGCTTTGCCCGGCTCGTCACGTGCTTCCTGACGACAGCTGGTCATTACTTATATTGTAAGTACCATTCAGAGGCGGTCTTGAAGTAGATTAACGAGTAACCGACTTCACTGGATAAGAAAAATCACTATTTTCGTACGAACTAAGATTCTTCGACTAAAATAAGTTCAGAATATTTCACGGTTTAAAAATAATTTATCAAGTTATCAGACTTGAAGTTCGACTTCAATATTTAAAAATAACGTGGTCTATTCGAAAATATTCTTGCGTATTCTATTGATTATCAATAATTATCAAAATAAAAACATTTTCCAATCTTTAGCCTTATCATTATTATAACATTTTGTCAAGGAAGAGAAGTTTGGTTTTCTTAATCATTAAGATGAAACGCGGATTTAATTTTTAAATTCTTGAGGCCAAGTTCTCTCACGTCACTCATTCTACAATTTTGCCTTCCCTGTTATACAGTCACCAAAGAATGTGTCCCTGAGCCTGACATCAAAAAAGAAGCCAGAAATAATTTCCTTACTTTTTCCACAATAAAGAGAAAAATTGTCTTCAGTAAATGACAGTTTTCGCAACAACAATTACATATTTCTTTGTCAACTTCAAGTATAATTATAAAACTCTGACAGTTGTATTAGAATAGGGAGACTGACAAATGAGAAAGTCTCCTAATTTCCCGATATTAAAAAAAGTCTAGAAAATATATGTTTTCTTGTGAAATATTAACTTTGTTTTTCAACGTCTCTTGTTTTTCATAAATTATAGAAGCTGATTGTATAAAAATGCAGGAACTATAAAATTTTTACTAAAGGGCCAGTTCATGTCAGAAATATCAGTAAAAACTCTTAGTGATTAGATTCAACTACCCATATTTGTAAAATTGCAAAACATTTGGTAATTATTTAAACAACTTTTATTAACAAAAGCTGTACATTTTATACAAAAGCTATGGATTTCAAAAATTTTATTATCGCGAATCATGAAAAAATGACTCTTAATTTGTGTAAAAAATTATAAACAATTTTTTTCTGACTCTAATTCACTGGATAAATTATTAGTTAGTTATTAGATTAATTTATAACCACTTAAATTAATTTAAAAGTCATAAAAAAATTATATCAGTGAAAACTTATACAAAAAAAGTTCAAACTTTATTCTTAAATAACAAATTTTACTTAAGTTAGAGTAAAATATTTGCAGTTACTCATTTTACCTAGAAGACTTACAGCCACTTCTAAAAAAAAACGTAATATGTGAAGAATTACATTGAAAAGTCATCTAGACATTAAACGTCTCTTATATGACACTATAATGCTACAAAGTTTCATTAAAATTGAACGACCATTTGTAGATCCTGATACTTCTGACGCACACTAGCCCTAAACTAGAAACAATTGCTCATCATTGTTTGGTATATGCGTTCTCAGCCCTTCAGAATTCCTTCATCCAAATCTATTACCCTCCGAAAAATTGTTTCTATATACTTATATAGGTACGAAGGACTAAAGGAACGGCTATAAATTCTGAAGAGATTCTCTCGCACGTGCGTATGGGGCTAAAGGAGAAAATGAAATTCTGAAGGAGTTTTGGCATTTCCCAGAAATGGTCCAGTTTGGTGTCGATTAGCACCTCATAAATTTCACCAACTACGTGAACGCAAACCACTCTTTCGTTACATTCCACCGACCCGTTGATTCGCATTAGGGTCGGCAAAATTTATTGAAGTTGACTTGATGTCTCATTTTTTTCGAATTTTCTTTGCAAACACGTGTCCACCACGTGGTAATGATGCAGGTGATGCGTTTTCGCCTATTAGAAGACCAAACAGAAGGTTGTATATGTGCGGTAAGCGAGAAGCGAAGGGTGCGTAATTGGTGAAAGGAAAAAAGAGGGAACACTGAAAACAAAGTGAAGAGGTCCCTTGAGTGGGGAAATATTCCACTAGAATAACCAACCAAAAAAAAGACGAAAAGACAAAACAAGACATAAAAACAAGATACGAGAATATAAAGAGACTTGATGCTCCCTTGTGGGAGTTTCAAGAACAAGAAGTTAATTAGAATACCTTTTTCTGGCATATGCGTCTAAACCAGGCTGTAGATGCTAAAGTAATTAAGAAATGAAGCAGATAATTAGTATCAGCGACAATTAGGAACAATAAAATATATAAATTTATAAGTTGCAATTCAAAAAATAATAATGATAATAATAATAATAATAACTATCAGAGTGGTTACTCAATTTTAATTTGAAAAAGACAGTAGCTACGTGTATCATAATTGTTTCATCATTTGCGTTTAAAAATTATTTATGAAGGATCAGGGTGTATACCCGAAGGCTGAGTTTAAATTTCCAATTATTCCCCGGGTTATCCTCGGTCAACTGTTAATTTTTCGCAGCCAATTCAAATGAGTTGAAAAGATTTAAATGATTTCAAACGACTTTTACAGATTTTGGGAGAATCCTAAATTTTTTTAAGATTTCTAATTTGGAACATGGATTTTTCTTTAAGTTCCTTTCTTTTAAATCAAATTTAAAAATATGTTTCAAAATTTCCGTTCGATGTAAGAATTCTCAATTAAAAATCAAATAATAATTATTCAACAGAATTCTCTGTACTAATTCTTTATGGAAAAACTCCTTTTCCGAAGTGAAAATTATCCTTTTTTACAGAAATATAATGTATAGGGTGAATATTATAATACTCTGCGGAAATTTCCTATTCAAAAGTCAAAATTATAATTCTTTCGGAAAATTCTCTGTATCTAAGTCTAACTTATAATTCAATTCGGAAATTCACTGTTCTAAGTCACAATTACAGTTATTTACAAATATTTCATGTTCCAAATCAGAATTATATTTATTTTAAACATTTTTTTATTATAATTCAGAAATATAGTACTCCCTTTTTTTACGAAACTGAATTTTTCAAATCTTTCGAATTCTGCCTCTGAATATGGATTTTTTAAATTCCCTTCTTCTAAATCAAAACTAAAGTTCTTTTCAAAAAGTACACACTAACCTGATCCCGTGAGTTGACTTCGAGTTTTTCCTTTCTGCTTTTTGTTCAACTCTTCCGCCCAGATTCCAAAAACCTTTAGAAGCACGTAGAAACTATGCTATAAGTAGTCGTCATTTGGAAGTAAATCCTGACTTTAAATGTGTTCCCTGATGCATTTTAGGGCTGTTTAACTAAAGATTGTGGAACAATGTACCAAATTATATTTCCCTCTAATCTAACATTTTTATTTCGGCCGGTTCAATTTTCGGCCTTCGTAGAAATTGTGGCTCTCTCAGTTTTTTAGGGGAGCAGGGGGAGAGCGGTTGCGACAGTATATACAGGGTAATTTTTTTCAACTTGAAACTTTCAAATATCTCGAAGAATAGGCACGCTGTGAAAAAATGTCATAAATGAAAATTTAATCACTCTGGGTAGTACATACACTGATGTTTAAAATCGGTTCTCCTACACCGCCCCCTGGAGGTGGACGTGGGGGCAAGTTCGACAAAAAATGTAAAAAACAAAATTCGAAACGAGAAAAATGTTTGAGACAAATCATACCCATTTTTATCAAAAGAATCCGAATATGCTATAAGAAATAGGGGTTCCCATTTAATATTTCGAACTTGACCCCACCCCCACCCCAGGGGACGGTTAAAAAAATCACCCGGTATATAGATATATATTCCAATTGGAAACGAGTCAGGCAGCCCCCACTTTTTACGTTTCGATCCCCCCGAAACCAGTCCAAGGCTATTTGAAGGCAACCCCCGACTTTTGGCTAAAAGCGAGTTTGGTGTATGTGAATCAGAATTCCGTATTATACTCAAATTAAAAAAAAATATTTCATCTTAATTTGTTTCGAGAGTGGACAAATTAATTTAAATTTGAAAAGATTTTGATCTGAAAATACGGGCAGAAATGGCTAATAGCGTAGCTGTGAACGCTTTTTAGAGGATGAATGAAAGTAACAGAGCTGATCGTGGAGCAGTCGCGGACAGAGCGCGATTCGTTTTCATTGATAAAATCGGAGATCCAGATATCTATACCGTTTTAGGAAAGTCGATGGTGAAACGAGGAAGGAAGATGAAAAAAAATGGATCGTTTTTACCGAGACGCCGTATTTCACATTAAGTCGAAGGTGAATAAAGTATTGAAGTCAGCTGGCGCCGTAGCTTCGAGATGATGAGAACTAAGAACTGATGTGAGAAGTACAGTGCTACACCTTGCGGTATACGAATGTAATGTTTGAGGCGTGACAAAGAGTTTATGGGGAAAACATTTACTTTATCCTACCTAGTAGTACTCTCCCGCATTTTACCTGCTCGCAGTAGTGCTCCGTGACTCCGTTTTATGAGCGACACCTCTTGAATGTGCAGTCTGCAAGCACAATAAGTGCACCGTCTTGGGGGATGCGAGCAATGAGTAGGGCGTTTCTTGCGATGCGAAATGACACGAGAGGAATTATTAATGCAAAGAAAAGGACAATGTTAAAACTAGAGTAACAATCAGCTTTGTATGTTGCGAAGTCAATTCCTCCTCCTGTAAGGCAACTCTCAAGAATAAAGCTCGAAAAAAAACTAGGATGCAAAAGAAGTGCTAGTAACTTGTACATGTACAATCTCGCGCCTTTTCATTACCAGGCCTCGAACTCACTTCAGAGATCAAAAATAGTGTCACAATAGCTTCATAGTCTTTTCTCCATTTCCCCCTTTTCATCGTTTTTCCATTTAAATGCGAAATGAATTAATAGAACCCAACAAGAAAGTCTAACCTTGTTAGGCTAAAAGTACACTCTTTTCGGTTGAAAAGTCTGTTTGGTTAAAAGTTATGTGGTTCTATTTCCAGCAGAGCTAAAAGAGCAGACGTTTTTTTCAGAAAACATTTAATTAAAAAAAAAATTATTTCATCGCTCAATCTAGCCTGTAAAGACGCTAAGAAATACCTTTATTCTCTAATGATAATACAGATTCCTTCAAAACTTTGACTTGTAACACCTGACATACTAATGCGTGTATTTCTCAAAAAGGATTCTTCTCTCGATCTCTCTGGTAGCTTAACGGGAAATCATACGAACGGAAATCGGTAGTTCTGTGGATCGATTCCCAGCGGAGCGACAGGAGATTATTTTCCAGAAAAAATTTAATAAAAAAAAAAATTAATTCATAGCTCCAGCTAGTCTGTAAAGAGGTTAAGAAATACCGTTATTCTCTGATGATAATACAGATTTCTTGAAAGGTTATACATTTATCCATTTTAGTTAAATTTTTATTTTGCGGTTCAAAATTGAATTATTTGGTTAAAAATTCAACAATTTGGTTAAAAAGTCATACTCCGTCGTTAAAAATTTAATACTGGTTTGTTAAAAATTCGTCTTTTAATCTAGATTATACATTTTGCTCTTTCTCAAGAAATTTCTGTTTGGTTGAAATTGAGCTATTTGGTTGAACACCCATGCTTTTCGTTTGAAATTTATCTCTTTCGAAACGAATTTCACCTTTTCTAAGTTAAAATTAAACGGTTTGGTAATAAATAAATCTGTTTCGGTTGAAAATTCAATTTTTGTTAAAAATGATGCTGTTTTGTAGAAAAATCGTATTTTCGACACAAATTTAACTAATTGCTTGAAAATTTATGTATTTAATTAAAAATTGTACGTTTTATTGAAAATTCTCGGATTATAAGTTCAACTGATTTGTAGAAAATTTATTTTATTTGTATTGGAAATTAAAATCTGTTACACACAAAATTTAAATACTCAATTTTTTTTAAATTGGTATTTTTTAGTTTAAAAATTAATCTTCTTGATTGAAAATTTAACTATTTAGTTAAATATTTATTTATTTATTTTGATCAGATTACATCTTTTTCGTTGAAAATTGCCCTATTTTTATTGAGGATTTAAGTACATTGTTTGAAATTCATCATTCTTGGTTCAATTTAACTGTAACTAAATAAATTCACGAAGAACATTTAGTCAGCCATTGAGATTTTCTGGTATGTTGTGATCCGTTGAGATTGCGGACATATTATTTTAGCCAATTAGTTTTTAGAATATTTTATTACATATTTTATCATATATTAGAATATTTTTCAAGGAAAAGTAAAGAAATAGTAGCATTAGTGGACAATTGTGAGAAAATAGTGTCTTTAGTGTCATTTTTTTCCGAAATAGCAGCATAATAGTGTAATTTCTCAAAAAAAAGTAAATAGTGTCAATAGTGTGGTGCGTTCGTGGCCTGCATTATGCGTCTTTCAGAAAATTACCTTAATAAAGTTGCAATTTTTAAGAAAGTAATAATTATTTAATTAATTAATTACTTGAACATCGGTTTTCTGCTTCAAACTGCTCCCGGTAAATGAACTTTAATTAGCTTATTTTTCATTTTCTTGAATCTGTCTCAAAGGAAATTTCCTTTGCATTTTATTTTATTTTTGACAGGATCAAATTTTTATAAAAAACCTTTACTTTGAGAAATTGTCTGCCTCTCGTGTGATGAAATGAAAAATTCTTTTCTACTCTTCGTGACAATTATTCCTTCATCTCCATCATGTAGCGCAGTGTAATACCCTTTCTATGTACTTTATAACATCGTTAACATTTTAAAGCGGCTATGAATATTTATAGGACAAATTTGTCTACAACGAAAAAACATTCGGATGCTTTTATTTCGTATTTAACTTTATATACTGCATCTTGCATTTTAAATATCTTTGCATGCACTTTTCTACCTTCCGTTTTAAGAGCAGCTCCATTAAACTAGCACATCACTTTTCATTCAACTATATTAGGTACTGCCTTAATCCTTACTTTAACATAAGTGACTTGAAAATTAAGAGGCAAAAATGATAATGTTAAATAAATATAAATGATGTTATTAATTTTCAGGTCAAATTATTTTCTCGCAGAAAATCATTTTACCCGTTAATCCATCTTTAAAAGGTCGTGTTGAAGTGTTTTCCGCTTCTAGATGGAACAAAAACATAAATACACGATCGCTGTTCCTGAGGGATTTACTCGCTCTTAACAGGCTGTTCTCGATCAACGCAAGTGCATATTTGTTTCTTTATGAACTCTGAGGCAGATTCTATTTCCGGTTAACTCGTGCCGACTCTCTCTGGCAGAACTCAACTTTTTTCTTCCATTTTTTTATAATGTTTTCATATTTCTCACGATGAGTTGGAAACGTTGCGTTGATTTTTAAGAAGTTGAATTACAGAACGTATTTAAATTGGAACATTTCACATTAAAAAATTAGGAATTGAAAGCTTCCGAATATTTTACATTATAAATTGGGTGCGCCCAATTTCAGAAAATATTGTATTGAAAGAGGCCAACATTCTATAGAAAATCAGTGGTTCGGTGATCGAACGAGAATTCTTACACAATTCAATGTGTGCAAACGGATGAGTGGATCTTTATACATAAATATATGTTACTTCAATTTTCTCTGATTTTTATTTAAACTTACAGAATATATA